>PVLC010008389.1:0-21410 GCA_004027655.1 Graphiurus murinus | reverse complement strand
CGTCTGATAGTTTGGTTTCCATTCTGTTGGGTATATACCCAGTAGTGGAATTGCTGGGTCATATGGTAGGTTCACTCTCATTCGTCTGAGGATACTCCATACTGTTTTCCACAGTGGTTGCACAAGTTTGCAATCCCACCAACAATGTATTAGGGTTCCCACTTCTCCACACCCTTGCCAGCAGGTGTTGTTGTTCATGTTTTTTATGATTGCCATTCTGACTGGAGTTAGGTGAAATCTCAGGGTAGTTTTGATTTGCATCTCCCTGATTGCCAACGATGTGGAACATTTCCTCATACATTTATTGGCCATTTGTATTTCTTCTTTTGTGAAGTATCTATTTAGATCCTTTGCCCATTTTTGATTGGGTTATTTGCTTTCTTAGTTGCGATTTTCTTGAGTTCTTTGAATATCCTAGATATTAGACCTCTATCTGAAGTGTAACTGGCAAAAATTTTCTCCCACTCTGTAGGCTCTCTGTTGAGGTTCTTGATAGTTTCCTTTGCTGTGCAGAAGCTCTTCAGTTTAATGCAATCCCATGTATTGATCTTCCTTTGAGCTGCCTGTGCTTTTGCGGTCTTGTTGAGAAAGTTTTTACCTGTGCCTATGTGTTCAAATGTTGGTCCTATGCCCTCTTCAAGTAGCTGCAAGGTCTCCAGTCTGACTTCCAGGTCCTTGATCCACCTCGAGTTGACTCTTGTGCAGGGTGAGAAAGTGGGGTTTATTTCCATTTTCCTGCATATGGTTAACCAGTTTTGCCAACACCATTTGTTAAAGAGGCTATCGTTTTTCCAGTGTATACTTTTAGCTCCTTTGTCAAAAATCAGTTGACTGTAAGTCTGTGGGTCTGTTTCTGAGTCTTCTATTCTGCTCCATTGGTCTATGTGTCTGTTTTTGTGCCAATACCATGCTGTTTTTATTACTGTGGCTTTGTAGTAGAGTTTAAAGTCAGGTATTTTGATGCCTCCTGCATGATTTTTATTGCTAAGAACTACTTTGTCTCAGCCCTATTTTTAATTTTTTATTGTAAAACAGGGTCTAGATTGCTAGGTTGCTGAGGCTGTCCTCAAACCTGTGATCCTCCTGCCTCAACCTCCCAAGTACTAGGATTACAGGCATGCACCATTACACTCAGCAGTATAAGTGTGTTTTTAGGTGGTATAAAAGGCAACATAATAATACTCAGATATATAGACACATGAACTCCCTTAACTTCAAAGGAGTCTCAATGGGGTATAGAAAGCATCTGAGCCAGGAGGTCAGTGATTCTGGCTGAGAATCTCACTATAAGTACACTGACTCTGGTCTCAGATGTTGAAAAAGTTGAAGAAAAAAGGGAAGGCAAAATCTACATATGGAAATGTGCAGGTGCAAGATCGTGGTGACAAAAAAGAATATATTCACTCAGTCATTTCTTCAGCAGCCAATCTAAGCCACCTATCCTACAGACACCTTTTTAAGTTCTAGTGACACTATGAAGAAATAGACAACCCCTGTGCTTCATCTCCTAACATAGGCAGTTAGGAGTCTCCTTAATTTTAAGGAGAATTTTAAGTGCCAAAAGTTTGGATGTAGTTGTAAAAATCTATTCATTGTGTGTTTCTGAGTACACAATTAATATTTGTGAAATAAAAAGCCTCTATTCTAAAATGCATTCAAACCCTGGCCTAAAATCTATTTTTCTTCTTTCTGTACTTGGATAACTATTGCATCAGAGGAAATAATTTCTTAGCATCTCTCAACTCACCAATAATCTTGGAAAATATTAGGATTCTTTCTTACTATACTAAGTCAATTTTTATGAGAAATATGACTCACATAATACCTTTCTGTTTTGAGATATCTACAAAAAAAATCCAAAATGCAGCTGATTTTTCCCTCTGGAAATGCCTCTTTCAAATAGAAGTCCTTGGAATTTATCAAATAGCCTATGTTCTCCTTGAATTAAACTCCTAAGAACCACTGCAGAAGTCATAGGGTTCCAAAGAACTCATCTTCCTCTTCCTTCCTGTTCATAAAATGAGTCAGCCACAATCTTTATAGTCCTCTAAGTCACATGGAAGAGATCATTTATAAACACTAAGACTCATCAATATCTATAACCCAACATTTTTATTTGAACTTCTTCCTCATACACTGACTTTGACACAAGACTAAAGATATCTCTGTCCCTGAAATTCATCATACATAAAATGGTTCTCAGCAGATAAGCCTTGTAGGGTGCCTGTGATAACTTAATAAGTAATATATGCTACATGAACAGTGCCTAGCCTATTGTGCATACTTAATAAATGTAAGGTACCATCATTGTTCTCTTATGTATTTTTATTTTACTCTTAGTGGTTGATATTTTAATTTAAAATATTTACAAATACATTTACTACAATTACTACTGAAATAATTCAAACAATACAGAACTCCTAAATCCCACTTTCCAAATTTATCATTGTGCTTGTTCTTCCAGAAATATTTCATAACAGGTAACAATGTTATATACCCAGACGTTTTCTCTTTTATTTATTTAAGTTAGGTCATATTATATAAACTATTCTCCAATTTTCTTTTCTGTTACCTAACATGCCTGCTATACCTTTCTTACTCCAACTTTCCACATGACAGTCAATAATTTGAATAAACATGTGCCATCATTTATTTAGTGAATCTCTAACAGGTAGTGCTAAATGGTGTATCCAGTATTTACTGCTACTAAACAAAATTGAAATAAATATTATATATATTATGTTTATATGTAATGTTTAATTTATATATAAATGTGTACATATATAAATATATAAATATGTACATATATATTCATACATGCACATATGATACACACCCACTCTTCAAGTGTTACTTATGGATAATAAATTCTAGAAATAGACCTGTTGGATCAATGGCTATATTTAAATTTTAATTGTACAGATATTGACAAACAGCTTATATGAAAAGACATGCCTGACATACCTCAGTTGTGTATTTTTAAAGTTTTGAAAGTTACATTAATCTAATACGAATAGAAGTATGTGGATTCCTCTGGCTGAAAACAAATTATGTTTTCATATTTGGCACTGGCCTTGTCTACTAGCAAAGGCAGCTACAGAGGACAGATTAAGGATTCAGCCTGGATAGATCAGAGGTGCAAAGAATGTTTTCTGGTAGAGTTGGTATGGGGCAAAGTGGCTATATCTCTCATATGCCATGGAATTAAAGTAAAAATCATCACATAAAATAGTACTTTTTTTGGCTTACTTAATATCCTTTTTATTATCCATAATTCCACCCATGCACCTGCACTACCAATACTAGACCTTTCCGGACAACATATTCTCAGAAAAACACAAACACATTTAAGGACTATAGAATCCTTTCATTACTGAGTCACAGATACTCATGCTTATCATTTAAGATTTACCAACAGCTAAGTTCTGACCCAACTTCAGTCCAGAAGCTCTAGAAGACAGGTGCTACTACTACATCCCTTCTGCCTTCTAGTCTGCCTAAACAGTGATTCACATAATTGATTACTTCCTTCCATATCCAACAAAATTAATAAGACTTATGGGAAATACAAAAATCCCTATATCAAAATAATAAAACTAAACTCAACACACTTTGGGAACCCAAAACAGCATACAAAATATACACAAAATGTCATTTTGACTGTAAAAAAAATTGTTTTGATGCAAAGTTAAATCAAGAAACTCATTCCTAGCCGGGCATGGTGGCGCAGGCTTGTAATCTCAGCATTTGGGAGTCTGAAACTGGAGGATATGGGTTCTCGGCCAGTCTCAGCTGCTTAGTGAGGCCCTCCACAACTCAGTGAGACCCTGTTTCAAAATAAAGAATAAAAAATAGGGCTGGGGCTGTAGATCGGAGGTAGAATGCTCCTGGGTTTCATCCCCAGTACCACACACACACACACACATACACACACACACACACACACAAGAAATTCATTCCTATATATCTGCATTCATTTTAATATATACAGGCCTTAATCTGAATTTTGATAAACCAAGGTACCAACTTTTAGAAACAGATTTATAAGCAAAAGGCAGTCATTCCTTTTAGAAAACTACTAGTCACTTTTATAAAGCAAACATTCCTTAGAGATTATGAGTCATCTTAAAAAGTTAGTTCTATTTGTTTATTTCACTTCAAATGACTGTGCTTAAACATCCTACATTCCTACTTGTCTATAATATCTCCATCTGGCACTTTCTGAATATTGAATTTAACTAAACTGTTTCTGGAGAAACACAAGCATGTAATATTCAAAAGTTAGCTGAAACTGAATTTATTTCGGAGGTACTGACCAAATCAACCAATATTAAGGCTTTTTATAAAACACCTTAAGAAAACTGGCCAACTGTATACAGGAAACAATTTCCTTGCCCTGTCGAAGGGTATATTTAATAAGTTTATATTTGTATATTGCTTATCTTTACTTTTGTCAATGAAATTCAAATAAATTATATTCTCCTAATTCATACTAAAGGCCAAAGGGGGATAAACCTTTCACATGGTGAAAATCACCACAAACACATGTAATATTTCTTTTTCCTGCTGCTTCTCAAGGCTGATAAACCATAGAAAGGAAGCTGCTACCTCAAGTCTACAAGAGTAACTGACATTGACTCTATTTACATGATTTTAAAAGTCTTCTGCCATACTTCCCAGCCCTCGTAACCAAGATTTCCCTTTCTTAGTGCAAAATAGCAGTATCAAATAACCAATTGCTTCAGATTAAGAAACAACAACAAAATTAAAAACACTTCCCTCCAAGCCAGCAAAACTGCTATAAAACTATGAAAGAAACACAGGGAGCCACAGGTGAACTGCTTCATCTACCTATCTAGGCAGACAACACAATTCTGTTTCTCCTCCTGTTCCTGGTTCTAGCTGTGGACAACTCAGTTTTCTCTGTAGAAGAGAAGAAAGTGATCACAGCAAACTCAACTGGCCAGAGAAGCCTGAGCTGTGTCAGCTGGTATTTGAAAAGCCTATCATGAGTAATTGCCATGTAGCCTTTGGATGAGCCCAAGGCACTCCAGAAGTGCACCCTTCCTACCGTCTTCAGGAATAGAATAAAAGCAGGGAATCTGATCCAGCCTTGAGAAAAGAGAATATATTGCCAGAATACTTTGAGGTTCTTAAAAGTGAACATACATGGTTTCGATTAAACAATATATTCAACCATCATTTATTGATGAGGTATGAAATAAGGCACAGTTAAAAAACTTGAAGAAAACTGGGTATAACTTTCATGATTTCTTTTAACTAAATCCATGCTATTACATTAATTCTCTTAACACACCATTTTCTTCATATGACATCCCTGCTCAGAAGGCTTCCTGCTCCTCCCAGGATAAAGCCCAAAGCTTTGGCAGGGATATAGCCTATCATTTCAAACATAAACACTTTGCACTCTCCAGGTAATTAATCTCACTAATCCCCACAGGGCTTTTATTTGTCCTAGTCTTTGTCCCTTTGTTTACTTAACTCTCAACAAGCAGAATAGGATTTCACCTTTCTGCCTACTGCAGGTTGCATTCTCCAGGAAGCAGGCTCTGAGATGGAATTCAGTACACAAAATGCTTATTAGAGTTTCCTTGGTATCAAAACCTGAGGAAAGGACAGAAAGGATGGATATCTGGCCAGAGGGTAACTGAGCATGGCATAGGACCAGGGTCAATCTTGGTTAACAGCCCTAGGAACTCTGGGGCTAAAATGGCCTTCAGAATATTTCCAGGTTAACTAAAATGGTGAGTCCTTTGTAACCACCTCCACCCCAGCATCAGTCACTGGATATAGGCCACCATGGGAAGGGTATGACCTTAAGCAAGGTGGCTCTTTACAAAGCAGCTACAAGTAAGGTCTTCTTTGAAAGGGGAGTTGGGAAGTGCATCACCCACAACCCACCTCTCTTCCTGCCCAAGTCACTTTATCCTTCTAGTCCCACCTTAGACCACTTCCATGTTATATAACATACGAACACAGTCATAACACTATCCCTTCATCAGTCTTTATTTCAATGTTGTTTCCTTTCAACTCTAAGCTGCTGGAGAGTAAAGAACATGAGTTCTACCCTCATAACTTCCTCTGAACAGGCATAAGCAAACTTTTCATATTAAGGCCCAATTAGTAAATATCCTAGGCTTTGTATATCACATGTAGTCTCTGTTGCATATACTTTATTTTAACCCTATAAAAATGTGAAAACCATTCTGAGCTTATTGGCCAAATAAAAACAGGCCAGCATCTAGGTATTCTACACTTCCACCATTTACAGACATCTGACCTTCCAATGGCCTTTGCATATGCCTTTAAAAGATGTTCAAGACAGGCACGGTAGTGCATGCCCATATCCCAGGACCTAGGAGGCTATGACAGGAGGAAGGCAAGTTCCAGGTCAGCTTCAGCAACTTAGTGAGGTCTCTCAGCAACTTAGAAAACCCCTGCTTAAAAATTAAAAATAAGGAAGTGCTGGAGGTGTAGCTCAGAAGTAGAATGCCTCTGGGTTCAATCACCAGTCTGGATGGATGGATGGATGGATGGATGGATGGATGGATGGATGGATGGAAGGAAGGAAGGAAGGAAGGAAGGCAGGCCAGCCAAGATCTGAACATTAAGCAGCAAACAATGTAAAAGTTTTAGCTGAGTTAATTGGTAGGTATACAAGAACATTCTGTACCATCTTTGCAACTATCTTACAAATATAGAATTATTACAAAATAAAAAAGTTTTAACAAATATGCTTTTCTGAAAGACTGTTCAGTCATAGTTTTCTGCTTCTCCATAGACTTGCACAGACTGGAGACTGAATTTTCTTAAAACTTGAGATTTTGAAGTTCTTTCCCAATAATTAATCTAAACCACACATTTTTTCCATACAAAATAGCTGTTTTCTAGGCACATCTTAAAGTTAATGGAGTGGAAAGGGAAGAAATACTCTAGTTGTCCTGCTTGTCCATTTCCTCAATATATTAAAAGGAAGTAAGGAATTAAGTAGCAAGAAAGCAAAGAAGAAAAGTCCTCTGTTGGCCTCTGAGGGAGGCCTTCTCAGGGTAATGGAGTGTCAGGAAGGGCTCTTAGTGCTTGTGACATCAGGTACCCCTGCTGCTCTGGTGGACAGGTCTTTCCTTAGGCTGGTTAAGGAGACAGACAAGACTACCACTATCTGTTCACTTCTACCTTTAAAAAAGCTGTCCAATTTCATGGGTAATTCAGAAGCAAAGAAGATACTAATTAGCAGGTAAGACATGAAGAGATTTTGAAGTCTTTTCCCAATAATTGATCTAAACCACAAATTTTTTCCATACAAAATAGTTGTTTTCTAGGCACATCTTAAATTTTACTTTTATTAAGCATTGGTTTAATATGAATGAATACTTTAAAAGGTGAATTATTGGCATAAAATAGAGTCACAAAGTAAGCAAATCTAAAATGCAAAATACCACTTAAGAAACAGCATGATTTTATAAACTTACAAAGGTTCCAAAATGGGAAGGAAAAGCTACTGGCTATTTTAACCAAGAACATGCTTTCTGGAGTGAGTTCTAAAGGACAGGATGGCTACACCATCCTGATATTTAGCACTAGCTAGCATTTCCTCAGCAAAATAGTTAATGCAATAGACAACAAGCTTCTTAAGTTCCCATTACTAAATAAGATAAAAAGATCTTTGTTAGATTAGAACAATATTCGACATGGGGTTGATACATTTGAAAATCTGCATGTAATTAGTGAGGGATTGAAACACAGTTATATTATCAACTTTTTAGGCATAAAGGAAGTACTTCAAGGCCCCATTGTATATATAGATATGTATCTAACATCATGATCACTTTAAACATCTTTAAATCTTTTGAACATTTCCCCCCCCTTGAAAATATTCTTCAAAAGACTTGTGCAGGACTTTGTTGTTTTGCAAAATACTTGTTTATAATCTACAAAACAGCAACACAAGTAAGGTCTGCCGATGCACAGTAATAGAAACACAGCAGGGGAAAAAGATGCTTTGGACCAAAGCAGACACATAAGTGAAATATGACAGCAAGTCACCATTCTTGTGTTTTAAGCGAGCACATTACTGGAGTTCATAAATAGAAAGTTAGTTTAGAAACTCTGAGGTAAGCTTCTTATTTTACTTTTCACTGCTTGACTCATGTTGGATATCCATGCCCAGTTATGATCTCCACATCTGAAAGGGAATGCAGAGAAGTAAAAAAGAAGGAAGTCCACACAATGATGAAAGTGTTGGAAAAAGAAGAAAAAAGATCAAAAGGATAGGAGTATTCTGGCTGTGAAGGAAAAGCCAAAGAAATGCTTTTTAATGTTCTAGAAATATATGGGCTATTATATAGAGAATGGAAACCAGCTGTTCTCCATCCCTATTGAGGACATACCATTCCTGTTTTTACATCAAGAGTAGAAGAAAGTTTTCTTCACAGCTGTAGAAATAATTTTTTGAAAACCCTCCTGACAATCTATTCCCAACCCATACAATATACTCTCAAATTGAACATGTTTTATTCTCTTCTAAATAAAAGTGTTTTTTTTTTTCTAATGCAGCCAAACTATGTGATTTTTTTTTACTTCCAATCCAAACTATATGAAGTTTCAGGGACAGAATCTTAAGGACTATATGAAAATTTTATGGACAGAAAAATATTAATACACTAAGCTGGTGTGGATGTAAAAGCAAAAATGAATTCTTCTATTTAGTTCTTAAACATAAATGACCCCATTATCTACAAAACAAATTATATTCTCTGAAAATCATCTCACTTCTCTGAGTATATTATAATCTAATTTTTCTTTCAGAGAAATTTATGTGAAATTGAAAATAAATGTTTTTCTCAGTTCTAGAGAAATTAAAATCAATAATCCTTTTTAAAATTTAAAAAGCTATGTATTTTAACTTAAATGCATTAATATTTACTCAATTATGTCAGGTTTAGAATTGAAAAAAAATGCTTAAAATATTATGCTCCTCCTTCCAATTCAATTACAATACAGGACAAGCAGAAAAACTATTAGAGACAGGGAGATTGTTTTCAAATATGAGTATATGTACTTAAAAGTGAAAGGCAGAGGGTACAAAGATTTAAATATTTTGGAAGCTGAATATCTGAATCTAAGCTGAATATCTGAATCTAGGTTGAGTTGCAGAGAATCAACACAGTCTGATAGTCTTCCAAACATCACATGTCCCTGGTTCCAAAGTGTCCCAAAGACTGAAATACCACAGGGTAACCACTTGGATAAACAACAGCTGAATCTGCTCTGCTTTCAAGATTTTATAGGTGGAGTGAAAAGTTAAAAGCTATTAGAGATTCAGGTGTATATAAAAGAGGCTTCAGATCAGAATATTAATGCCCCAGAAAATGAACAGGAATTAACTAAGAAGAACTCCCTTTTCACTTGTAAGGAAAAGTAGCTCCAGGTTTCAGAACAGCACTTAATTTATTTCACTTTTCAGTTTAAGGTCTTGGGAGGGGGGTAGGTGAGGCAAATCTCTACTTTTATCTTTATTTCCATAGTTTCATTCTGATAAGGGAACCAAAATATAGAAAGAAATTAGAATATTTAGAAGGAAACCATTTAAAGATCAAATCTTGAGTTCACCAGATCTTGGAGATTTTCTGAGACTTGTATTCTAGGATTTTTAAAAGTTAGGATACTTTGACAAGATTTATTCTCATATTTCTGATTAAGTTTCTGTCATTTTTTTAATTAAAAGATTTCCATGGCATACATGTAAACTAAAGCAGGTCAAATTTATTTACTAGAACACAGGACAAAAGCTGGAAATACACCCTTGACTTGCCCAGTGAAAGAGAACAACAGGGTGTCAACATTGGTCTCTGCACAAATGCAGAATATCAAACCTTCTTTAAGGCTGGAGAAACCAAAGCCAAGTAACTAAACCTATAAATATAGAGATATTCTGAGCTCCTGGGACCATGTGAGGCCACAAACTTCTGCCTCCTGAGAAAGATAATAAACGCCTTGCTCTTTGGCACCTACCTAAATTACTGTTTAACACACACACACACACACACACACACACACACACACACACACACACCGCCACCTCCTCCTCCACCACTACCACCACTACCACCACCACCACCACCACCCCCCCCCCCACCACCAGTCAGTCACAAGTCTCAATTACTCTTTGCCTCCATTTTTACTCAAGGAAGAATAAAAATAAGGAGATTATAATTAAGGGCTGGATAATTAAATTGATACAGCAAAGCAGATTTGGCAGAACATATCTGTGTTAAACCTCAAAAAAGTCTTAGATCTTGTGTGTGGTTGCAGTTCCATCCCACAAACTATTTCTACTGACGTATTGCTGCTGTCTTAGCTGTTGCTGCCACCACAACTTAGCAGCTAGGCAAGACAATGCCAAAAGTGGAAGGCAGGCTTGTGCTATTTTCAGAGAGAATACAAAGTCCAAGACTGCTGACTTAAGATATACTAAGTTTATACTGAGAAATGGGAAAATATCTTAATAAACAGAGCATCGATTAAATGCACAACTCTTTTAGTAAGAGACTGAATGTCTCTTTAGTGTATGTCTTCTTTGGAATAATTCTGGATTGTGTTCTACATAATAAATACTCTCCAGCTCATACTCGTTAGCCCACTGTGTGCCTCTGTGTGTGTGTGTGTGTGTGTGTGTGTACCTATATACCTATGACATCTATATGTGATATAAATATACATATACATATGTATATACACATACATATACGTCCCATCATGTGTATGTGTAGGACACCTATAAAAACCTACAAAGATTTTATAGAACACTGTAAAATTGCTCAATATAAGTTTGTCAGTATCCAATACATATGACAATCCAGCCATAATGGGTAATCTGAATCCTGTGGAACTGCCAAAAAGTTTTAGCTTCAAATATCTAATTGGAATTTTATATTTCAATATACTTACAAAACATATAAAGTATATGTACATTTAAAAATTTCCAAATTTATCCTTTGTAATACATTTAAAAAATATTAATTACCGTAGAAATTGCTACTAAATCTACCTTTCTTTACACAAACTGTCCCAAAAGAAATTATAATATGGTTAAAAGAAAAAAATCTTTAACACAGAAATAAGTTCAAAAGCTATTCTAAAAGCTAATATGTTTACTTGTGTAACTGTGAACATATTTCTCCTTAGGAGATGGTACATCTTTGAAATCAAAGAGAAATTTACATTAATTGAAGTTTGACCTCAAAGCATCTCTAAACTAAATTAAAATAATATAGTAGCACTGATTTACAATGAAATGGTTATTCCTCAAAGATGCGCACCAGCATGGAAGTATCCTTTATGTTGATGCATGAAAATAAATGATCTGGTATTTAATTTACAATGAAATGGTTATTCCTCAAAGATGCGCACCAGCATGGAAGTATCCTTTATGTTGATGCATGAAAATAAATGATCTGGTATTTAATTTACAATGGCTATAGCCATGAAATGGACCTATTGGAAGCCTACTTCCGGGCCTTCACTAACTCTCTACAGTATCATTTCCTCAATTTCTGCTTCATTCTAAGCATATAGAGCATTTGATACTAAATATTCTTCAAGGTGATAAAGTATGATTTCTAATTTGCCTCTAATATGTAATTTCAAACAATCACATTATCATTTCTACTAAATAAAGTTTTTCCTTCATTTGTTTTCCTAGTTTAAAAGATGTGTTCATTTTTCTCCTAAATATAGCAGACATATGCCCTAGGTCATGGATTTGAGGGGACTCATGAAGGCTCTTGTCAAAATACCTACCTTCACTCTGCAGAAGGAAGTTTTAATTTCTGTTTTTAGAAACTCATTATTTTAGTATAAGTCCTTGAACACCCTTAAACTGTAAACATCTTTTGGAGATAAAAGTAATTACATATTCTCAGTCATTTATATATTACTTGTATGAACTTATCAGCTCTTCTCATGACCAATTGATGTAGGAAAGGATGCACTCATCAATTCCTAGAGCACAGAAATTAGCCTGAGAAACACCTGGAATAGCCAACAACTAATTCTGATCCACTTGAAAATGTATGTTAGAGTTTGAACCTGGAATGTCCCCCAAAGGCTGAAGTATTAAAGGTTTGGTTCCCAACTGGTGGTGTTACTAGGAGGTGGTGGAAACTTCAGAAGTTGGGGCCTAGTTGGGGGAAGTGAGTCACCAGGGGCATGCCCTAGAAGGTGTGACATGTTGGGATACCCCCTTCCTCTCTTCCTCCTTCTCCCCCTCCTTTCTCCCTCCCTCCCTCCCTTTTGGCTCTCATGAGGTGAATAGCTTTGCTCCACCACATGCTTCCCACCATGATGTTCTGCTTGCCACAAGCCCACAGAAATGGGGCCAAGAAACTATGGGCTGAAACTTCTGAAACCATGAACCAAAATATATTTTTCCTCCTTTTAGGTTATTTTTTTCAGGTATTTTGTCACAGTGGCCAAAAACTAACATGCCAAGTGTCCAAGAATGACCCAGGAAGACTATGGCTATTATTTTAAATTTCTCATTGTCTTTAAACTTAGGTTCAGATTCATAGATTTAGAGTTGTGGATCAAAGCTGATAGGTAACAGTGTTTCCCAAAAGAGATGCTAAGCTATATTTTGTACTTTTAATTAAAGACTTCACCCGCTGCTGGCTCACTTAAACATAACCCAGTAGTAAAAATGATATGGCATTACTTCTTTCACCTCAAATTAGACAATTTGAAAGTTTCAAAGCACATTTAAACATTGAAAGCTTTGAAGCACATTGAAGCAGTGATAAACTGCAAAACACTCTTCTGTGTCTAATTTTAAAACTGGCCAGGCATGGTGGCACAGGTCTGTAATCCTAGTACTTGGGAGCTGAGACAGGAGAATAGTAAGTTCTAAACCAGCCTCCTCAATTTAGCAAGGTTCTCAGTAACCTAAGGAGATCCTGGGGGTTGAACTTAGAGGCATTCTGGCCCATTACCACTAAGTAAATTTGTTTCCAATCTCTTTTCTTAAAAAAAGTAAAAAAGCAGGCATAATAAAATAGCTCAGTGGTTGAGCAAACCTGACTCAATCCCCAATACCAAAAGAAAAAAATGTTACGTATACACATACAACCTCAACCCCCACCTTTTTCCTCCTTCCTACCTAGAGATAACTTTTAAATAATTAATAGGTAGAATTCTTGTGCATACTCTTAGACTTTTACTATGCATATGCATATTCATGAACAATATATGTATGTGTTTAAAATCTCACAAATGGTATTATGCTTAAAAAGCATGCTTTTGAAACTTTTGTTATTCACCTTGCATTATTTTTAAGATCAACCATGTTGACAGAAATAAGTTTCATCATTTTACAATATTTTACCTATCACATAACACAGTTTATTTAGCTATTACCATACTAAAGGATGGATAAATTGTAGCCACATTTTTCCCCATTTACAAACACTCCTGAGTGACCACCTTTTTGCAGGTGTATCAAAGTTCAATTTTAAGAGTTTCCTTACATTATTAAATAAGTAGGAAATTCTAGAGTGTAGAAATAAAAATAATCAATTGTTGTAGGTATAACCAAATGGCTCTCAACGTGATTTTTCAAAATTGTACTGCCTACAGAAATAAGTCCCAATTTCTATTTCTCCAACACTTGATGTTAGTTGCCAAAATAATAGATGTGAATTGGCCTTCCCTTTCTTAACCTGAATTTTAAATTATTCATATAATGGAACATATTTTCATGTTTATTGGCAATTTGATGAATTCTTTTGTGACAGTTCTGAACTTTTCTTTACTTTGTTTTCTAAGGATTTTTGTCTTTTTCTTATCTATTTGTTGAATTTTTTAAATAACCTCATTACTTTTCCTTTATCTATTATATATGGAGAAATATGATAAATACTTTTCTGTTGGTTGTGATCTTTTTTCACATGTAGCTTACTTTTTACTTCATGATAATACAGAAATGTTTGTGTCTTTCTTCCATTTATTTGGGTTTTTTGTTTTTAATTTGGTCAGATTTTATTAACTTTTTACTTACAGCATTTTCTGTGACTTTTTACAACAAATATATCCTTCATTAGCCCTATACCATACAGATATTCTCCTGTAGGTTTTTATCTAAACCTCATATCATCATGCTTTTCATATTTAGTCTTGTACATCCTGAATTTACTTTTGGTTACTGTTGCAGAAAGTGTTCGCTTTATCTTTTTTCCTCATGAGTATGCCAACAGTGCCTACACCACTGATTTAATGCTCTGTATTTCTTTCCCTAGTTTATTGTACACTTAACAAATACCAAGTTCCCATATATATGGGTTAATTTCTAGATTCATCTATTCTACTGTACTCTACTCTCATTTTTCCCTCTACCAACATCACATTGTTTTATTTACGATAAGTTAGTTTCTGTATCTGGTGGGACAATTATCCTCCAACTACTCCTCCCCCTACCCCATATTCTTCTTTTTAAAAATTATCTTTGCTATTTTGGGCCATTAATTATTCCACGTGAAATTTCAGAATCAACTTCTCTATTTTGGGAATTTAAGACATGGATCCCTAAAATACGCTGTTTGGGCATATTATTTTGAACTAAAGGCACTTGAAAAATAGCAGGTGCAGAAAAGGTGCCACGTCCTCCTCTTTTCTTCTTAAAAGCAAGAGATGAAATTTCCATGTAAAAGATGCCTTCCCTAAACTAAAAGAAGTCACATTCTCATTTCCATAAAGGGGTAGTAAGGTCAAGAGAAATCTCTAAAATAACCCTTGTTAAACTTATCTTCCCAGTTACTTTTCCACAATGTTCACTCTTAGCATTTAGGCCTCATGACTCCTTTGGGTGTTCATTTTTTGTGTGTATATATATGTATATACATTTTTTGTGTGTATATATATATAAATACAATCTGTGTTTCCTCCTGTTCGTCTGTCTTATATCAGTACCAGCAGTAGACTCTAAGAAACTTTTACTTCCCCTATACTATCAACTTGTATGAAAATCCTGGTGGAATTTTTCAATTAAAATCTTATTAAATTTATAGATTAATTCTGAGATACTTGTCATTTTAAACATATTGACTCTTACCTATTCATGAAGACATATATCTTTCAGTGAAGCTTTAAAATTTCATTCATAAAAGGCCTTGTACAGTCTTTATTAATTTTTTCTCAATTATTCTGTTATTTCCTATTATTGATACATGCTATCTTTTTAAAATTACCCTTTGTAGTTGTAAGGTTGGGTTTATAGGTGCACAGTTAATTTTTTATGTTGATCTTGTATTCTAGTAATTTTTGCTTGTATTCAAGGTTGAGTGGTGTATTCTCTTGGATACTCTGCAAATATTAAGAATATTTTTTCTTCTTTTCTAGCCTTGTATCTTTTTTTCTCTTTGTATCTTTTTTTCTTCCTAGTTCTCCAGTACAGTATAGAATATGAAATATTCTTACCACATTCCTTACATTAAAGAAAGAGCATCTGAGTTTCATTTTTAAATTTTATTTGTACATGGTTTTGGTGGATGCTGTTTATTATGTGGTATCCTTTTATTCTCATTTTCTAAGAGTTTGTATCACAGAATATTTTTCAATTTTATAATATTTTTAAAACTGTGAATACAAATTAGATTCATTAATGATTCAAGAGTATTGAGAGTATATACTGGTATAGAGTTATGTTTTAGGCAACATTAATAATTTCTATGGAGCACTATACTTCTAGAAGTGACAGGTAGTTTCTATGATCAAGGAGGTTTGGAAAATGCTGTGAACTATCTAAATCCTTCTGAGAAATGCACAGCATGACTGAGTTACCCAAGAGATATCCTAAATATCTCTTTGTAACAGAGTGTCTCAAATTCATTTAATAATTTCTCTTTTCTAAGAACAACCTACTGGCATTTCCAGAGCGCTACTATACCATAAAATAGATTGGGAGACCTTGTTCTGAAATACAATTTCAGGAGTCACAAAATCTTATGACACACATACAGAGTTATTACTCCCTTTACTTTCTCTGAAAAACCTAATCCTGAGAAACAATAGAAGAACATGGCTGACGTCACTGGTGTCACTGAAGAATTTGTTCTCCAGCTCACCTCAGGTTCAAGGTTTCCAAGTATGTATCTCCAATTGTTCCAACTTATTTGCTGACAGCAGTAAGAAATAATAACAAATTTTCTAAGAACCACAGACAGAATATAATTCAAACTGTTATCCTAGTTCAAGTTAGCCTACAGTTTCAATCTAGCCGTTGGCTTTTACCAGTAAAATGCAAATTTGAAGGGGCAAATGCCATTCTTTTAACACCAAGAAGTAGTCTGTTACTTGATTATCTTGTTTGATGAATCTTGAACAAATCTTGAGGCTGTAGATCTCACCTGCAAACCAAAATCCTTTGATACATTTAGTAAAATAACTGTATGTAAGTAATGACATCCAGCAAAATGAACTATAACCTAAGGGTGAACACAAATGAAGAGCACAATGTTTGGCTTTATGTGTTTCTAAAACAGAATCCTTACAAATTTATGTTTGGTATCATTTAGGTGTATACTACAAACCCAAAGAAAAACAACTCAGTAATACTGTTATGAACACCAAAGTAGACAAGCAAATAGAGCTCTTAACATTTCGATTATTTTCATTTAATTTCAGAATTAAAAGATTGAAGAGAGTCCTACAAAAGATTAGATCTTTCCATGCCATTTGCTTTTCTTAACTTTTAAAAGTAATCAGGTCCAAATAAACCTTCTAACGTTTGCTAAATAAGCCACCAGGATAAGCCACTTGCTTGAGTGAAAGGCCACAAGTATTGCTATATATTAAGAGAAAAGGCAGATGTCTCAAAGAGAAATATAAATTCTTATTTGTGGATAGTTTATACTTTTCAGAATATCTGTCCTTTCTATTCATATTTAAGATCAATTAATATTAGTGTCAATACTCAAAGGAAATTACTGTAAAAACAGAGGAAAATATAAGATAACAACCACAAAAATCTCAGCTGGCAGGCAGAAAAATTGTCTTTGCTCATCTCTACCCATATAAAATATGTTTTAAAAAAGCTGGTGACAAAATGGTTTAAAAATTTATAGAAACTTTGTAGAAAATCTAGTATATGAATTTTTATAGCATGCTCATGACTGAATTCTAAAAAAAAAATCAACTTGGCATTTTCTGAAACTTTTGTTATAAAGTATACCTCAGTCAAACTTTTATTATGTGACAAGCAAAAGAAAAACAAATCACCCTTCAAAGAAAGTGCTGAGGTAAGCCAGCTGCCTATCTGTGAATAGGACATTAAAAGATTTTACTAAATCTCCATGTTCCAGTTTCAAATTACAAAGGGGGTGGGAAAGGTTAAGTTTGCTTTCCTAAAATACTGGACTATTGGATAAAGAATTATTTATATGCTTAACTATATTTTATTTCCTTCTCTAACAGTCCTATTTAAGTAATTAAAACTTAGTTATGTAACTGTAGTAATATAGCTATAGTAAAGTTACATTTTGAATAGTATCCTTAGTTTTAATATAGGTGTAAGATTATGATGTACTATATCACAGTTTTTATGCTATTACCCATTATATATTATATCATGCCCTTGAGTGTCCTTTAACTTTTTTCAAAACAAATTTCAATAAAATTAAAGCTAAGGGACACAACTAGGATAAGATATCTTAAAAACGAATATATGAGAATTGTTTTTCAAGCAATATAAAATCAAAAGATGGATGTAAATATAATTTTAGATAAAAGCATCTAGTAACAAAATTTAGTTTTAGAAAGAAATCCAAATAACATTATATATTAAAATAAGCTAATGAAGACAAAAACAAATAAAAAGAACAGAGAGCAATTTAAGAAAACTATACAAACTATTATCCTCAAGCAAAAAGTGAAGTGATAACAAACTAAATACAGAATACATAAACACAAACTGCTATGAACAATTAAAATGACTACACAGACTTACACATCTGTCAACTGGGAATGTTCCTGTAACTTATATCCATGAATCTTACTAGTTGAAATTTATGGGAGTCCACTGTTTTGGACTGAGCTCCTATACTAGGTCCCAACAGAACAGATCAAACCAAAACTGAGTTACTTACACTAAAGTTCCATGTCACCAAACTAAAGCTTAGTTATTCTTTGGCCCTTCAGAGAAATCAGGAGAGGGATAAAGTCAAACCCCTAAATAGGCCAGTTTTAACCAGCATGGTAAGGAAGCCCTCTGCTTCAACCTTTATAAGGAAAGTAATGTGTGTAATGTAACCTGATGTAAATCAATCTATTTTCTGTATTATGTGGTTTCTTTGTTCCTGCTCAAGCTGCCTTATAAAACCTGACAATTCTGCCATACTCTCCAGAGCACCTTTTAGATTGCTTTGTGTGTGTGTGTGTGTGTGTGTGTGTTAGTTACTGGGGATTGAACCCAGAGGCATTCTACTACCAAGTTATACTCCCAGCCCTATTTTATTCCTTATTTTGAAACAGGTCTCATTAAGTTGTGAAGGGTCTCACAAGTTGCTGAGGCTGGCCTTGAACCTGCGATCCACCTGTCTCAGCTTCCCAAGTACTGGGATTACAAGCATGCACCACCATGCTTGGCCAATTAGATCTTTAAACTAAATGTATTGAAGTTTTGTCTTTGGCAGTCCTCAAAGAACTACCTTGAATTAGGATAGAAAGCAACACAACTGGTAGTTAACTAGTTAAATACATAGTTCATAACACTTTACCAAGTTAACTCTAAACATTAAAGGACCCATCTGCATGTGTGGGAAAAGATACCTATATGATCCTTGTTGTTCTTTTAATATCTATCTTGAATTCTAAATTTAGTCACTTTTTATTATATGGGATCTCTAACCTCAGTAAAAGGATAAAACAGCCAAATATCTACTCAAAGCACTGATCTAATTGGGATACAACATGGAAAGAAACATGGATATCAGAACTCTGAGAAAACACTGTAAGAAGCTGGAAAGAATGCTTGGCTACTAAAATGAGGATAGGACATTAAACTTGCCCTCAACTGCTTAACAACTAACATGAATTGATTAGAGTGACACTAACCTACATTCTAAGGGTTAAGGAGAGTTCAATGACAGAATTTGGGATTGTACAACACAGTTGGAAATTTAAGGCAAAGTTACACAGATCATGGGCAAGATGAGAGCTGACATTGCTATTAATGGTTCCTAGGTGACAGTTGGAAAGGCTAACACTGGAAGGGTCACAAATCATCAGCCTTTCTGGGGGCGGCCACATGTCTTGTTGGCCATGACCTACGTCATACCACCAATCAGAGGGCTCTGTTTAAAAATTTAGTGGAATTAACCAAATTTGAGTCATATTTGTAAAGTACTCAAAGGTATTTCCCATCCCTAAACAAGTATCAATTTTTAGTAAGGGAAATCAGAAACCAAATATGCACAGATACACAATATAATTTTTAAAAAAACAATAAATACATTTAGCAATTCAGAATAAAACCTAAAACAGCAAGCATGCTGAGAAAATTTTAAAGTAGGAATGAGTTAAAATTTGCTTTAATACGAATAGTGATTTTAACTTGATATTGGCCATCTCCAATGGTGTATTCTTATAATCTGAGCAATTCAGGAGGCTGAAGCAGGAGGATCAAAAGTTCAAGGCCAACTGGAGCAAATTAAGGAGATCCTGTCTCAAAATAAAAAATAAAAAGAGCTGAGGATGTGCCTCAGTGATAGACAGCATTCCTGGGTTCCATCCCTAGTACTACAAAAAAGAACCAAACAATCAACCAAACCTAATTTATTTTTTTATTGTATGTATGTATGTATGTATGTATGTATGTGTGTGTGTATGTGTGTGTTACTAGTGATTGAACTCAGGGGCATTCTCCCTCTCAGCTACATCCCCAGTCCTTTTTTTATTTCTTATTTTGAAACAGGGTCAAGCTAAGTTTCTGAGGGTCTTGCTAAGTTCCTTATGCTATTTTTCAGTTATTGAGACTATCAACTATTATTAATTATAATTATAATTATTAATAACTATTATATTAAAAACACCCATCACAATCTAAAAGGATACACAGGTAGCCACTAACAAACAGTGGCTATATTTGTAGAGTGGAAATAGGATTAATGAAGAATATTTTTAAGTTTTCACTTTATAACAATAGTCTACCGAATTTTATTTATAAAAATGAACTACTCTTTACAAGCAACTCAAAGGAAGATCAATACATGGGATTGCATTAAACTAAAGAGCTGCTGTGCAGCAAAGGAAACTATCAAGAACCTCAACAGAGAGCCCAGAGAGTGGGAGAAAATTTTTGCCAGCTACTCATCTGATAGAGGCCTAACATCTAGGATACACAGAGAACTCAAAAATATAACAGCTAAGAAAACAAATAACCCAATCAAAAAATAGGCAAAGGATCTAAATGGACACTTCACAAAAGAAATACAAATGGCCAATAAATGTATGAGGAAATGTTCCACATCATTGGAAATCAGAGAGATGCAAATCAAAACTACCTTGAGATTTCATCTAATTCCAATCAGAATGGCAGTCATCAAGAACACAAACAACAACAAATGCTGGGAAGGGTGTGGAGAAGTGGGAACCCTAATACATTGTTGGTGG
The DNA here is from genome assembly GCA_004027655.1 of Graphiurus murinus. Classification (NCBI taxonomy): domain Eukaryota; kingdom Metazoa; phylum Chordata; class Mammalia; order Rodentia; family Gliridae; genus Graphiurus; species Graphiurus murinus. The sequence continues at coordinate 734 of PVLC010008389.1, read as the reverse complement.
GATTGCAAACTAGTGCAACCACTTTGGAAAACAGTATGGAGGATTCTCAGACAAATGGGAATGAACCTACCATATGATCCAGCAATACCACTACAGGGTATCTACCCAAAAGAATGGAAACCAGGCGTGGTGGCGCACGCTTGTAATCCCAGCATTTGGGAGGCTGAGACCAGAGGATCTAGGTTCAGGGCCAGCCTCAGCTACCTAGTGAGGCACTCCGCAACTTAGTGAGACTCAGTTTCAAAATAAAGAATAAAAAATAGGTCTGGGGGTATAGCTCAGAGGTAGAATGCCCCTGAGTTCAATCCCCAGTACCGCAAAAAAAAAAAAAAAGGAATGGAAACCAAACAACCAAACTATCAGACCGATGCATGTGTATATATGTTTATAGCTGCACAATTCACAATTGCCAAACTATGGAAACAGCCAAGATGTCCATCAATAGATGAATGGATTACAAAACTATGGGATATATACATGATGGAATTTTACTCAGCTATAAAGAAGAACAAAATCGCCGGGCGTGGTGGCGCACGCTTGTAATCCCAGCATTCGGGAGGCTGAGACCAGAGGATCCGGGTTCGCGGCCAGTCTCAGCTACCTAGTGAGGCACTCCGCAACTTAGTGACACTTGGTTTCAAAATAAAGAATAAAAAATAGGGCTGGGGGTGTAGCTCGGAGGTAGAATGCCCCTGAGTTCAATCCCCAGTACCACAAAAAAAAAAAAAAAAAAA
>PVLC010008388.1:0-58682 GCA_004027655.1 Graphiurus murinus | reverse complement strand
GAAGCCGCTTGGGCCTGAAGAAAAATTAGGAGCCAAAGACTTCAAAATATTACTGCAGATTAGCCACAAATATGATACTCTGCCCCTGACCGCCAAGCCATCTTTAAATGAGGGTATCTAATCCTTGATTTAAATCTAAATTTAAAAGGGGTATCTAATCCATGATTTAAATCTTTTTCCTCACAGGCTGAATGAAGCTTTTGCTGGGCTTTAAAGGAAGTTTCTTCTACAAGAAAAAGTTTTATAGTTACGACAATATAGTAGTATGTGGGGAGAAGAGAGTTCTATCCTTAATGGTATATATGAATATATGTGATACATTGAATAGCAGGTCTGTGGTACTTTCCTTGTGAAAGTCTCTTTATGTCCATGATATCAACTGTTGGGAAACTCACAACAATTCCAAAGGATGTCCAGAATAAGGCAAGCCTTCTGTACTGTTTTCTCACTAGGGACACAAAATTGGTTCAAAGTAAAAGGTACGCCACTTAATCAAAGTGTTACATCCATTTTTGCATAGGACATAATTTGACTTTGTGTTGCTGCAAGATTTCTAGAATGAACATTTGGTATCTCATGGGGAGAGATAGGTACACATTTAAAAATATTTGAAAAAGATATTTCTGACCATCTGTTATATATTGACAATTTAGACTTGAAAATGTAGTACCTTTTTATTTTACTAAGTAAAATGAACTTTGACCCCCAAATCCTATATAGATTAAACAGCCCTGGTGATGTTTTGTGGATGTGTTGATTTGCAGTTTTTGTGCAAAAGATAACTAATTGCTCCTTAGAGGTCTGGGTTTGAGAAGAATTTCTGTGAATAAATTAATCTTCTGTACCTTTCAGTCCTGCAGAGGAAGGAGTCCCTGAGGTCAGGACAAACTTTAGCATTACAAGCAAAATGTGCTTTGCTCCTATATGATTATTTCCTTCAAGAAAATGATTAGAAAGATTAACATGCAAATAACAGACTAAGCCAGCTCTTAGAAAGGAAGAAATAGCTACCCATGCAGTCTGAAAATCCCTGAGACCAAAGCCTATTTCTATAAACGTCATTTAGTTTTATGATAATCAGAATACATTGTTTGCAGAAAAATATTAATTTAGGTAGGTCTGAAGAGTTGTCACCCAGTTAATTAATCCCATCTGCTAGTTTTACTGTCATGGAGGCAGCAATCTGTTTGCCAAGAATTCACAACTACAGCAAAGGCCCCACGAGCCCCACTAACAATCTTTGTCTGGAGCCTTTCCGCTAATACATGTGAATTCAAATTTGAAAAGGTAAGGCAGAAGAAAAGAATTATCAGGATAATCTGCTTTATTTCATTTGTGTTCATGGAAATTTAGAAAATTAACTTTAAATATCATGACATTCAAAAAAAAAACTGTGAAAGTGCAGGGGAAAAAAAAGAAAAAGAGGTGGAAGAATATGATTAAAAATTTTTACCTTTGTTCCTAAAATAAAATGAGTGGTTTCCTTGCAATTAAAATGTGTACTTTACTCCATATAATCTGCTCCCTGATTTCTTAGGTCCAAAGTTCCTCTATCTTCTCTTCACTTTGGAGTCAAACTTAAAACTTGATTATTTTTATATTTATCATTCTACCTAGCCTTTATTCTTTGGGGAATACTATATTTTGAGGGGCACAGTGTTAGATTTGTTGTTGAGAAATAACTCACACGTGACAATGTAATGTGAGTAATTACTTGCATTATAAATTTCCCAAATAGACATATGGCATCCTGTTTTCCCCAGTGAGTTTATCACTCAGGTGCATAGGGAAATGTGTTCACTCTTCCAGACACCCATGTCTCTGAGCCTTTAGATAATGCCAGAACATCACATATAAATAGACAGGTATGCTGGGCGTGGTGGCACACTCTTGTAATCTCAGTATTTGGGATGCTGATACAGGAGGATTGCAGATTCATGGCCAGCTTCAGCTACTTAGTGAGGCCCTCTACATCTTAGTGAGACCCTGTTTCAAATTAAGAATAAAAAGAAAAATAGGGCTAGGGGTGGAACTCTGAGATATCTGAGGTACAATGCCCCTGAGTTCAATTCCCAGTATCACACACATTAAATAAATAAATAAATAAGGTAAATAAGTATGTAAATAAGAAAAACACAAACCAGTATTTGTCAGCAGAAGATTTTAGTAGTTCTGTTACAAATACCTATGTCACCACTGAACCCATATACCAGATTTATCTTTATAAGTGCCATTTTCCTTTTATAGTTATTTGATAAAAAGGTTACCATGCAAGTCCTGAGGAAATGCTCAACCATCAAAGCTAATATACTTTATTACATTTTTTTAAAAAGGGTCTATTAATGCTGCCCAGGCTGTTCTTGAACTCAAGATTCTCCCGCCTCAGCCTCCTGAGTAGTTGGGATTACAGGGTGTGCCACCAAGCCTGGCTAATGTGCTATTTCTAATCATTATTTTATCTGATCTCAGTCTCAAACTGTGCATCACTCTTTTCCTCTCCTTATATCTAATTATAGTTTTAACTTTACAGTTAGTTCTTCTATTTCATGAACATCTTTTCTAGCCCTTCTATCTTTTTGCTGTGTCTTCTCCTAGAGCAATCCTGTTTATACCCATGGGCTGAAGTGTCATTCATTCTAGTGTAGCTCAGTGTCTAATGGTATGCTCATCTACCTCTCTACCTATTTTCATCTGCCAGGTTCATCTCCCTATCTATACATTTTAAATTTAACCCATCCAAACCTGATCACATTTAATTTCCCCTCAAAATTGATATTCTCACCTGTTCCCGAGTACTTGGAACCCTGTAATCCCAACTACTCAGAATGTTCCTGCTTTTGGTGTGCACTTAGTTCAAAACCTGTCATCTTTCTCTCTTTTCTTTACCCAATATCCACTGCTTTACAAAGTCATGGTGCTTTTCCTGAAACATAAGTTCTTTGAGGATAGAAACCAGTCTTGCCCACATGGTGCACCCAGTGTTAGCTCATCTCTGAATTTATGCTTGGTACATGCAACTATTTACTGAAGTGCACACAATGCCAAATAATTATTAACCATTGTCCAGTTTAATTAGTGAAAGTGAAGTTTTGTTTTAGAGTTTTACTCGGCATTAGCCGGTTATAACAGAACTTAAAATTCACTTTTTGTGAATCAGAATTTCATGCTTCTATCAATTAAAATAGGATTTTATATTCTCGAATTTACCCATTTCACACATAGGGAAAACCTATAATCCCAGGGAACATTTGGTGATTTTACAGATCCACTTAAGAAAAAGATATGTTACAAAACCTTCTAACTCAGGATACTCTTACAAGATTCACCAAGCTGTTACTTCGTTGTCAATATTGGACATGAACCTCTTTATACTGAATTGATAAGATCAATTATGTAATATTAAGAAAGTGTTTATTCATTATATACCTGCTGAGTGCTTACAATATATGAAGAACTTGGGAACATCAATAAACAAAACAGACAATAATCAATCCTTACCCACAAGAAACTTCAATTCTAATGGGAAACAAAGCAGATGACAAGCAGTGATCATAATAAATATGTAGTACTAGATGTAAAAGCTAAGTTACAAATATAAAAGGGAACAAGATGAGGGTGCTGTTTTGAAGAGAGAAAAGGACAGAGAGAACAAACAAAATTTCTTGACCTTCCTCCAGAAATGCTGACTGAGGAAGACAGATTACAATCCTTTTCTCCTTTTTTACAATTAGAGGGTGTATTTCTTTCTATTCTTTTTTATTTTTTTCTTTTGTTCCCAATCAACTCCCAGCCTAAGCAGTGTGATCGAAAATCTAATGCATTGAAGAAATAAGGTCTGAAATAGCCAACGAAAGGAGCCATTCCTGAGGAGTGAAGAGTTAATGAGGAATTTCTAACAGCCTATCGACTCGACTTCACTCGGTTACCATTTAAATGGCCTCAAATGGGATGTGAAGCTTAACATATCACGAAATAGCATGTAGTGTCTGGTGGCTGCAAACATTTTCTCATTAATTGTGGGTGCCCAATTCATCAGCAGTAGGAAGAAGTTTGAAGAGAGTCTACATCCTAACCTCAAAGTCCTCTCTTTGGCTTAAAGGTGGGAATCAGAAAATATGCTAAAAAATAAAATCAAGAGACATTTTTCTAAGTATGATTTTCATTAAAAACAAACTTGCTTTTTTGAATCAAATTCAGGAATTAATTAATATCCCAGGGCCATTCTATCTCCAGGCTGCAGTCCCAGCCCTTTTTTATTTTTTGTTTTGAAACAGAATCTCACTAAGTTGCTGAGGGTCTCACTAAGTTGCTGAGACCAGCCTCAAACCTGTGTTCCTCCTGTCTCAGCCTCTCACATACTGGGATTACAGGGGTGTGACACCAAGCCTGGCTATCATGTCAATATTGATAGTACATGAGACCTGGTATTCTGTTTCCAACAACAAAATACACCTCATATGTAACTCAAGAGGCCTGCATCCTGGTTATTAGCTTATTATGCTGCATTGTATCTAACCTCACATACCTTTGGCCTCACATTTGTATCTTAAGTCATTCAGTCATCTAAAGTTCTAAACAAGCTCTTTTGTTCATACTATGTTGGCAGTTACAAATGGTTTGAAATTACGAAACTATATTTTATTGACCCGAATGTGATGAAGAGTCTGTACTATATGTATGACTTCTCGAAAATGCCAACTAGGGCAATGTTTCTTTTTTTTCTAGTGACACAGATATTGACAGAATTTTATTTTTTTTGCAAGTGATAAAATTTACATATATCCTGTTTATTAATGCAAAGGTGAATAAGTCTCCACCTCCTCGATATCTTCAATGAATACACTCTATATCTAATCTCTGAAAAACCAACATCCTGATTGGCCCAGGATATTCCAATCTAAGCCTGATGTCTCTGCATACAGGCCTTTCACTAATAACCAAAAGCACAAACAAATAAAAATATCCTGTGGTATGATAAATATAAAGGTCATGATACTCAGGACTTATAAAGGAGCTTATCTCTCATTAAGGTCATTGCTCCTTAATGTGACATCACTGACATTATTCATCTAAATCCTCTATATTTCTAGAAAATTCTCAGCTCTTGTAAGAAGTATGGCCATAATCTTTTCTTTCAACAACGTAACAGGCATTTACCCTATTTGCTGATGGCTTTTGCAATTGGCTATATCCTCTTCCCAGGTTATCATTCAGCCTTGTTGCCCTGGACACTTTGAAGCAACCACACACTATGACGACTCATTCATTCCCACATTCATTCCTACCACTGCTCACCTCCATCCAGCTTCACATCCATCATGATTCCCTAGGTCTTCTCTGCTTTACCTTCTAGAAGTCACAGTGGCCTTCTCTGACCAAGGCTCCTATTTTCACTTCCTCTTCGGCTTCGTTATTAATGACTTGCCCTAAATTAATTTTTAATTCCATCAATATTGCCAAGATTTGACCAATTAACTGTCTTCTCTTTGGTCCTTTGTTAACCTCTTTTGAGCCTTTGCTTGCCTTTTAAATATGTTTAATTTTCTCTTTTTCCAACAATCCCACAAAAACACAACTACTGGCAGGACAAGGATTCTTTTATGTGTATTTGTGGTACTGGGGATTGAACCCAGAGGTGTTTTATCACTCAGTTACACCTCCAGTCTTTATTTATCTTGAAACAAGGTCTTTGTTCTGTTCAGCATTCTTGCAGCTATAATATAAAAGACTGACCACATAACTTACAGGAGATAAGATTTTTTTTCTTATGGATTTTGGCTTCAGTCCATGTAAGGCTTGGGACTGTGGATCTCAGTGCATGGTGGCGGGAGTTAGACAGAGGGAAAGCACATGTGTTCCTCATGTAATGGAGCCTGGAATTGAGAGAGAGAGAGAAGGGGGAGGAGGAACTATATATAATCTCCAAGGCTGTACCCCCAGGAATCCACCTTCTTCAGTCACACCCTATCAGCCTACCAGATATCACCCAAGTAAATCTATTACAATGAATTTATCCACTGCCGTGATTTCAACCCTCATGATTCCATTATATCAACCTTAAATATTAATAAATGAGCTCTTTAGGAGTCATTTTATATCTAACTAAAGCAGTCTTGCTAAATTATTGAGCACTGACCTTGAATCTATGATACTCCTATCTCAGCCTCCCAAGTACAAGTACTGATATTCCAGATATGGACCACCGAGCCTGGCTAGGACAGAGATTCTTATGTTTCATTCCCTGCTCTCACTCCAGCATCTATGAGTACTTGGCACACAGTAGGCCTGCAAGAGATGTTTGTTGAAAGAATGTTTGGCAAAGTCACATTGCAATTCAAATGTCAACTCAGAAATGACCCACATGCAAAAACCCTCTCTCTCTACTTTATTTACTCTTTAGAAATGCCTCAATTTTATATGTTCTTACAAGTGGCAGCTCCAAATTTTTCTTATTTATTTATTCATACCTTTTAAAATAATTTTATCGGTGCATTGTAACTGTACATCTTACTGAAGTTCAAAGTGATTCAAACATACATTCACATAGCACTTGGTATGTTTCCCTCCACATCTCAGCCCTGTTTCCCTTTCTCCCTGTACATGTTAGTGAGATTGGTAGTGATACCTTCATATATGCAGATAACACTATATGAACTGTCTTCCTTCCCCAATCCTCCTTTTTACCACCCACACTTTCAATTTGTCTCTTTCCTTACTTGTCTGAAATCCCTTTTGTTTCCTATTTTAATTCTAACTTCCACATATGAGAGAAAACATATAACCCTTTGCTTTCTAAGACCGCCTAATCTCACTTAGAATAATAGTTTCTAATTTCACCTATTTTCCTGCAACTGACATAATTTTGTTCTTTATAGATGAGTAAAATTCCATTGTGTGCATATTCCCATTCATGTGTTGATGGAAACCTAGGTTGGTTCCATAATCTGGCTATTGTAAAATGTACTGCTATAAGCATGTATATTCATGTATCACTATAGTATTGTGACTTTAATTCTTTTTTTTTCTTTTTGGTAGTTGGTATTGAACTCAGAGGCCCTGTATCTTCAAGCTACACCCTTAACCCTTTTTAATTTTTTTTTTTTTTTTTTTACTTTGGAACAGTCTTGCTAAATTGCTGAGGCTTGCCTAGAATCTGCTATCCTCCTGTCTCAGTTTCCCAAGTACTGGGATTACAGTTATGCCCCGTCAAACACAGATATAACTTTAATTCTTTTGGAAAGATACCAAGGACTGGTATCAGTCATATGGTGATTCCAGTCTTAATCTTTTGAGGAACCTCCATACTGATCTCCATAGTGGTTGTGTTAATTTACAATCCCAACAGTGTATAAGAGTTCCTATTTCCCCACATCCTTGACAACAATTTATTATCATTTGTATTCTTGATGACTGCTGTTATAACTGGAGTAAGATGGAATCTCAGAATAGTTTTTATTTTCATTTCTCTGATTGCTTATGATGTCGAACATGTTTTCATATACTTGAAAGTAGTGCAATGATTTGACCATTTTTCCTCTTCAAAATTCATGCTGAAACTTAATTACCTTCAAAATTTCAGTTTGACCTATATGTTATATTAAGAAAAGTTATACTTTTAACTGGCAATTAGGGTTCCCAGGCAGAACGCAGTGGTCTAGCACATGCCTAGCTTCCACAAGGTTTAGTCTCTAGCACTGCAAAACAAAGAAATGAATAAAAGAGATGATTAGGTTATGAAGGTTCCATCCTCAGCAATAGAATTGAGGCCTTTAAAAAAGAGGAAAGAGGCTTCAAATATCATCCAGCTATACTGCCTTTCTTCCTCCAGTGTGTGAGGATACAGCAGAGGGTTTTGCCACACTAAAAACTGGAGCCTTGAACTTGTATCGTCCAATCACCAGGAACGACTGTGAGAAATACACCTGTGTTCTTTATAAATTATCCAGTCTATGATATCCCATTATAGAAGCACAAAACAGAGTAGAAAGGGCAGAAACTCACTCCGACTTCCTCACTACTTGACCTACAAGCACTTGGAAAATCACTTGGTATCTTATAGGTCTTTAGTAAATTACGTGTTCACTTCATAGCATCCCTAACATGTGAATAGTAGCAACTTGGTAGCATCTATAAAAGGTGGGTAATTGCAGCTGCATGCTCACAAGGCTGCTTTGAGCACCAAGTGATATTATGCATAGTAAAGAGTTCAGTGCATTGCCCAGCAATAGGCAGAGCTCAGTATTTAGGTATTTTTCATTACTCCATGGGAGAAAGCCCCAAGAATAGTCACCTGAAAAGAAAACTGATCATGTTGTTGACTTACTGTGCTTCTAAATGCATGCTGTCCCTAAGATGCTGATCAAACTTCTTGACATAGCGGGGAGGAACATATATTATCTGATCTTTCTTCATCTCTCCCCTGCCTCATCTCAGGCCTATCTAAGCCACCTGTAAAGCTGTGTTCCCAACGTACTGTGTTACCTTTGATTTTCCACTACATACTCTTCTTCTTGGGCCTCTGTCAGGAGCTCTGTGAAGATCATGCCCTAACCTGATTCATGTGTCAGAGACAGTATCTCAGGTAAGATCATTCTTCCTTTGGGAAACATTCCCTGACTCATACTGCAGATTTAAAAAGGCCCCTTTTCTTGCTGTTTTTCCCTGGATGCTTCACTGTTTTCAGGCAGTGATTATTTAGCATTCATCTCTACATCCTTTGGCACCTGGTGAAGTGGCTGACACATGTCAGGTAGAGGACTTTCCCAGACTTCTGTCAATCGACTCATCTGCACTCATACCTGTTACCATCAGTGTAACACATGCTCACATCTGATCTCCGATTCGCACTTGCACAGGTGACCCCATTATTTCTTGCCTATCCAATTATCTAATTCCACTACCTTTTGTTTCCTTTGTTACCTCACTGATTTTAACTGTTCAAAAAGTCTTTCTCTGTCAGGTGTTGTGGTACACATCCTAGTACGTGGGATGCTGAGACAGGAGGATCACAGGTTTGAGGCTTGCCTCCACAACTTAGCAAGAAGTTGGTTTGAAGATTCAAAGTAAAATAGGACTGGGGGTGTAGCACAGAGGTAGAATGCCTCTGGGTTCAATCTCCAGTACCAAAAGGAATAATAATAATAATAATAATAATAATAATAATAATAATAATAAATTCATTCTCATCTGCTTATATCAGACACACAGTCTCTTTTCATTATTATTCTTTATTATTCATTGTATTAGTATTTATTATTTTATTTATTATTGTTTTATTATTCTTTATTATTATTCATTCTTTATTATTCATTTATTTTATTTATTTATTTTTTGTGGTACTGGGGATTGAACTCAGGAGCATTCTACCTCTGAGCTACACCCCCAGCCCTATTTTTTATCCTTTATTTTGAAACAGGGTCTCACTAAGTTGCATGGGCCTCACTAAGCAGCTGAGGCCTCAAACCCGGATCCTCCAGTCTCAGCCTCCCAAATGCTGTGATTATAAGCGTGCACCACCACGCCTGGCTAGCCCATCCCTCTTGTCAGGCCCTTTTATAATGCCTTCAATCCATTTATGAGGTTCGGGACCTTAACATCTTCAAAGACTTGCCTTCCAATTCTATAGCATTAGGGATTAACTTTACAACACAAGCAGTTTGAAGGGACAAGAACATTTACACCGTGCAAGGTCAGCTGTAACTTCTATGCTGTCAAATGTGAATTTCTGTTGCTTTTTTATTTGGAACTATTTCAAATCTACCCATTACTACAACAAGTATAGTATAAAGAACACCATACACCACTTACTAATATTCACTTAAATTTTTATCCCATTTCCTTTTTTCTGTCATCCCTTCTCCCTCTCTCTCTGTCTTTTTTTTTTCTGTCTCTCTCTCTCTCTCATACACACACACCTAATTTTTTTTTTACCTCTTAAATATTACAGGACAATATATCTAGATGGATAGGTAAATACATATATATGTGTGTATATATATATTATATATATATATGTAAGTATGTGTGTGTGTGTGTGTTTGTGTGTATGTGTGATGGGTTTTTAACCCTAAATACTTCTGTGCATATTTCCTAAAAGTAGGACTATCTTCTTATACAGTCATACCATAGTTAAAATCTTTATAAACTTATATATATATTTATATTTTATCTTATCTATTACCCATATTCCAAACCTGTCAGTTGATATAATAATGTACTTTATATCTCCCTCCCCCATCTCCCTTCCAATACAGGATGCCATTGTTGTGTGTGTGTGTGTATGTGTGTGTGTGTGTGTGTGTGTGTGTGTGTGTTGTGTGTATGGTACTGGGAATTGAAGCCAGGGGCTTTCTACCTTTGATCTACACCTCCATTTTATTTTTTATCTTGAAACAGGTTCTTGCTAAGTTACATGTGCTGGCCTCAAACCTGTGATCCTCTTCTCTTAGTCTCCCAAGTATTGGGATTACCAGGCCCGGGTCACTGCACCTAGCTGTCATATCTCTTTAACCTATTTATTCTTAAACATTCTAACAGGTTCTTTGTGTCTTTTATGATATTGATATTTGTAGAAAATAAGTGTAATCGCACATACTATTTTTGTTAATAGAACCTTCCTCCTTCTTGGGCAAATAAGCAATACTGTGTACATCTCAGGGTATCATATATAGAGATACACAATGTCCACAGGATTCTCAGTGATGATATTAATTTTGTTTGCATACTTAAAGTGTCTCTTGATTTCTCCAATTTACAATTGTTATTTTCCCCATTAAAACTGATAAACAGCCGGGCATGGTGGCGGACGCTTGTAATCCCAGCATTCGGGAGGCTGAGACCGGAGGATCCAGGTTTGTGGCCAACCTCAGCTACCTAGTGAGGCACTCCGCAACTTAGTGAGACTCGGTTTCAAAATAAAGAATTAAAAAAATAGGGCTGGGGGTGTAGCTCGGAGGTAGAATGCCCCTGAGTTCAATCCCCAGCATAGCAAAAAACAAACAAACAAACAAAAAAAACAAAAAAAAAACTGATAAACAGTCTGTGAGAAGAAACTTTAATAAAAATACTATTCCTATTCAAGAACCTAGACCTAATATCCATGATAATCTAAACTTTACCTTACTGCAATTTTTGCAAAACAATGGGTTTCCAGCTGGAGCCTGCCTTCCACATTGAACAGTGTGCCTTCAGCATGTCATGGTAAGCAGCACGCCGGCTCACTGTCTCATTTACTTATCTATTCATTATCATCATGGTTTCAGGATCTTTTAGGTTTTCAATGCTTTGTAGGTGATTGCTGCACTTCATCATTTTGGTCTTATAAATATTTAGATTTGACCAGTATGTCTCCTGCGTTCTTTTGACATGCTTTCAACATTTTTTGAGCACATCCTTACTTTGTGGTATAATGAAATGTTGCAGGCTCATTTTGCACTTACCCTTCCTCACCTTGGGGGTTAACCATTTCTCCTAGGAGCTTTGATTCTGTCTAGAAAGGAGTGGTACTAGAGATCTAGAGGTGGGTGAAAGACAACTTTTGGGGTGTATTGGCTGCTTAACACTTAGCAGCCAGATGTCAGAAATACATGTGTGCAAAAATATGTATGAGTACATGCATATAAATATAAATGATCATGTTACACACATGCATGCAGACATGCAGCAACATCATCAGGTCCTTCCCACAGTGTACTCTCTTCACTCATTCTCTATTTGTTTTTCCATTCTTCCGTATTACAAACCCTACTTCCAAACATCCTCAGTACATTTATTCACTTGCTCAACCCTATAACACATCTAAAACACTAGATGTAACCTAGAATTAAAAAAAAACTTCTTAGAATTTTTATGGACACACATCACTACGATAAACAAACCTAATTTTTAAAAAAGTGTAAAATTTGTCAACAATTCTCCCTCTTCTTCCACCTAGCCTGCCCAACAGATTTGTAGACAAATATGTTTGTACACGAATTTAAGTCAGTCTCTTTCCACCTCTTCCTCCCTACTTTTTTGTTTTTTTCCTTTGTGTGTACTTACAATATTAATTCCAATAAAATTAGGTTCACTTGTTTCAGTTGCCTTTCTATTTTAGATGACTTTTCACCTTCTCATTTGCTTGGAAAATATTTTTTAAAGATGTAGATAAGATTTGACTACCAGCATTCCTTTCAGAAATAAAAACAAAAAAATTCTACCAAATTTTTGTCTTAGAAAAAATTTTCCAGCCCTGTTTCTTCTATCTCATTCTTCTACCCATTAAAGATAACCAGTCTCATTGGGTTTTGTTTATTTTTGCTTTGAGGAATTTTTGTTTGTTTTTTTATTCTTCTAGTGCTCTTTTTGTCAAGAGAAACAAATATATGCATGATTTCTAACTTCCTTTTACATATCATGTAACATATAAATGCTTTCTGCGTTTGTTTCCCCCCCCCACACACACATATACATACACATAAATTATCCCCTGGAAATCACTCCCTATTATAAACTTCTTTCTCATTCAGTCTTAGTTGCATCATACATAGACCCCATAATACATACCAGAATTCACCTAACCAATTTTATGTATTTGAAAATTTAAGTATTTCCAACATTTGGTGATCAGAAATAATGCAATGAATAACATTTGTGTATACATGTTCATATATTTGAAAGTATAACTTGATAAATTTCTAGAATTAAGTTGATGGACTGAAGAATAAATGCCAAGGTTGTGTTTTGCTAGATACTCCTAAATTCTTAAAGAAGTTGTGATGTTTACTTTCTATTTTCAACATATACCATGAGAGGTCTAATTATCCATAGTCCTGCCAATAGCCTTTATGATCAAATGTTGCATTTTTGTCAATCTTATGAGTGAAGTGGTACCCTAATCTCATTTTAACTTACATTTTTCTAGTGTATGCTATTGAATATTTTTTCATATGGATACTTTTATATCCCTTTTTGTGGTATTGTGTTCACATATATGATCCATTCCAATATAGGACTATCGGTCCCGTTAGTCTTCCTGTTTAGAAGTTAAAAAAAAAAAATGGAGATACTAGTCCTTTATCTGTGATATATGTTACAAATATTTTCTTTTAGTTTTTTTATTTTTCTTTGGCAGTACATATGATTTTATTTTTACCATATTTTAAAAGTACTTGTGCAGTAGTATTTATTACCATGTTATTTTATTGCATATGGATTCTTAGTCATAGTTAACCTATGCCCAAGCTAATGGAGGAATTTTCTCATATGTCATCTAGTCCTTGTGTAGATGTATTTTTAAATTTAGATTTCTCATAATTAGAAGTTATGCTTGCTTGTGATGTGACAATGGATCTAATTATATATTTTGCCAGATGGATATCAACTTGTTTCAATACCATTTATATATATAAAAAAAGATATACTCTTGTCTCTGTGTTTGTGAGAATAGGCAAGTCGAATCCTTAAAGATAGTGATTATGATTGCATTCATATATATCATTTGGGTCAGTTTTCCCTTCTACTCATGGCCTCTTCCAGTATGTAGACTAAGAGCATCCTTAATTTCTGAAAATTCTTTAAATTATATTTTTAAGTGTAAGTTCATGTACATGCTTTTATTATCTTTTGTGTAACACTAATGATATGAATGTTTGACCTCCTTGTGTCTTCCATTTCAGTCACTTTCTCTCAGACATTTTTACTTCTTTCATGTTCTTATTTTCATTCTCTTGGATTTCATTCTTATTTTCTTTAACTCTTTAAGTGTTCACACAATCCTAATTTGCTCTGTGCATCTTATAATTTCATCTTTATTCCTCATGAGATTTTGTATTTTATTTCTGTTTGTTTCATTACATCAATTAATACTTTAATTTTCTTCATTTTCTTTTTTGTTTTTCTGGTACTGGGGATTGAACCCCCAGGGGCACTTTACCTCTGAAATATATCTCCAGAAACCCCCTCCTTTTTTATCATTTTGAAACAGAGTCTCACTATGTCCTGAGGCTGGCCTTGAATCTGTGATCCTCCTGCTTAGTCTGTCAAGTACAGGATTATAGGAACACATCACCATGCCCAGCTTTCCCATTTTATATTACCCCTTTTGGTTATTATATTTTTGAGTCAAACTTGTTTTCTTTCTTCTTAATTTTTCTTTCATTTGAGCTTATTTAATTCAATTGGGGGAACTATATTTGAATTTTTGTCAGATGATGATTTGTTTGGGTTTTTGTTTTGGAATCTTTTCATTAGCAGATCTTTTATTATTTGTACTTCTGGCAAATTTTAATAGGTTTTGCATGTATGTGACTCAGTCGATTCTATTTTTATTTATGTCTTGATCAAGTTTCCTGGTTCATGAGCATCCTTTTCTATCATTTCTGTCTTCTCCCATATAGTTCCTTCTATAAATGTGGTGGTGTTTCTGGGGGAAGTTGGGGGAAGTTTGGCATTTCTTAAATTTCTTTCTTTTTTTTCAGTATCTTTCATTTTCTTTTCTTATGCTTTCTTTCTTCTCCTTGCATTGCTTTAAAGTGAATCACCTCCTGTATATACTATCTAATTCTCTTCAAGAAGCAATGCTTCTCTAGGATGGCCACTTCTACTTCTGTACAATTTAAGATCCCTTCTCCATTGTTGGAGTCATACTTGCTGACTGCTTCCTTCCTATTTCTAGGTTTTGTTTAAGTTGCATTCCTATGCCTTCTAATCCTCTCTGCTATTTTCCCGAAGTCTTTTACTTTCCTTTGTTGCTCACTAAGTCCATAGACTTGTGATAGTGGCCCCAGATGGAAGCTATTGGAATTTTTCTTTTTCTTTGTATGTACAGGTAATTTGAAAGCTGCCTCAAAATTTTAAATATGCTACCTCCTAAATTTGCCATTTTCTTATGACCTCTGTATTCCAACTGATGGCTGATGGCAGATACATTATATCTGTTACTAAGGCTGAAAATTATAGCATCTTTCTTCACTCCCTTAAACCTCCCACCTAATTCATCAAGAATTCTTTTTTTTTTTTTTTTTTTTTTCAGCACTGGGGATTGAACTCAGGGGCATTCTACCTCTGAGCTATACCCACAGCCCTGTTTTTTATTCTTTATTTTGAAACAGGGTCTCACTAAATTGCGGAGTGCCTCACTAGGTATCTGAGGCTGGCCGCGAACCCAAATCCTCCAGTCTCAGCCTCCCAAATGCTGGGATTACAAGCGTGCACCATCACTCCCAGCTTCCTATTTGTTTTGATTTCACACTATTTCTAACAAACATGTTCCTCCTGCTTGTCCTCTTGCCATCTTGGTGAGAGCTGCTATCATTCCATATAAGAAGTCCTGACAACCTCATGACTGGTCTCTGCTTCTTTCCTTCCAGGTAATTCTTTTCAAATTTAAAGTACATATTACTATTACTCAACTCCAAATTCTCCAATGGCTCTCTTTCTCCTTTGGAGTAAAAGCTACATTTACTTTAATGGCCTTTGAAGCCTTGTATGATCTACCACCCATCTGCTCTGTAAAATCTTCTATTGCAAGCTGATTGCTTTACTCCACTTGGAGTATATCAGTATCCTAGCAAGTCTACAAATGTACTGGATATTTTCCTGGGTTGCATTTTTGCAATAGCATTTCTTCATGCTTTGAACATTCTTCACCTAGATATCTTAACAGTCATCTCTCTCACTTCTTTAAAGCAAATGCCTAAGTACTATCTTCTCAATTGGCAGCCTTGACCATCCATTAATATAATTTACTCTTACCCACTCTTTGGCCATGTAATTCCTCTCATTTTGGTTTATACATTATTGTCAACCTCATGTGTTCCAAAAGATTAGGAAGGTGTCTGACACATAACAAGTGCTCAGTAAAGGTCAAAGAAGTAATTGCAGAAAGAATTAGTCCTCCTGTGTTCCAATTCTTAACATTTAGGTAGATGTCTTATTTGCATCTAATTTCACTATCAATAAATTACAAATATCTGAAGCTATATGTTAGATTTAGACTCCATGGCTTCTAATAATTTATTATCCAAAATTTCATATTTAATAAACTAATTTCATAACTGAGGAATCAAAACTATTAAAGACACTTCAAATCTTGATCACTTGATAATATATTGCAAGTTTCTTTAAAAAATAAAATCTAATGTCACAATCAAACATCAAAGTTAGCCTGACAAATTTATGGAGGAAGCAGTTTGCAAACTTCTCCATTTTAATATATACCTTGCATATCCTCCATTATTTGAAAACATTAAGAAATCTGAAATCATTCGAAAATAAAACCAAGTATAGGCTTTTACATTTTCCCACTTTCACTTAGGATATTTTAATCACAATATTATTGCTATGCCCATCTTTTTTTCCTCTTAAATCCATTAAAGAAAGCATAGAAGAACCACAATATTAACGTATTTCAATCATCATTTGGTCTTGTTAATTAAAACAGAATCAAAATCATATTCTCACAGAACAGAAAAGTACTTAGATGATATATAGTTCATGCTCCTCAATTGACTGAAATGTTAAATGAGGAGGAAACAAATTTGTCATTTACCATTGCTCGCATGGTTAGTTAATGTCACAGTGAGGCCACAAATTCAGTTGGTCTGATTCCCAACTTGAAGTTCTTTCTACTATCCTATATCATATGATATTAAAGCATTATCAATGTTTTTAATGGGATACAAAGACATGTAATATGTTTTCCTTTTTTATCAATTTCCATTTTCTGATCCTAATATATTATAAAATATTTATAGTTATATAGACCCCAGCAAAAATGTTGAGATGTCAAATCTTTTAATTTCTTTATCCCAAATTTTAAAAAAACTGATTTTTTTTCAGAAAATGTTTTCCTACCATATTTGAAACAAATTATTCTCCAACTAATATAAAAAAAAATCCAACAAAATTTTGCTAAACCATAGGGCATTTATGTCTCATATACCAAAAAGTTTAGTCAGAAAGTTTCCAGGGTTGGTTAATTATTGGTTCAAAATCTTTATCAAATTTCATTTTAGATTTCTACAGTGTCATCCCTAGCCTGTAGACTTCAGTTCCCAAGCTGTCACGGCACATCCAGTGGTGGGTGACAATTTCAAGGCATCTCAAGAGGATGTCAATATCTTTATGAAATAGAAAAGGACTGATCTTGCCTTCTGTTCCATTTTTAAGAGGAGGAAAAAATTCCCTAAGTCCTCTAGCTGACATCCTTTCATGTCTCATTGGCAAATCTTGTGTCACATCTATGCCTAAAGTAATCACTGGAAAAGGAGATGAGGCCTACACGCATCTGAGACACCTTGGGCTCATTTACTCTTAGAAAGTATGTGATTTCTTCTGTAAGAACAGACCTAAATGGGGAAGTTGAATAAATAAACAATAGCGCTAGCCACTAATACCATTCTAAAAAATAGCTAAGTAGATATTATGTTGTTGCATATGTATTTTGGTGGGATGCACATTTCTTTTTCTCTTTTTTTGTCTTTTTATTTTTAAATATGATGACTTTGATAACTTGATGTAGTACAATGAGATAAATTTCAATCATAATTGGAATCTTTCATTGGCCTTTTATACTTTTATTTGACTACAGTGAGTATGATTTTGTGCAACTAATGAGATCCTTGGTTTGATACAACTCTATAGGTTAACAGCCTATCATGTGACATGTGACCTCAGAATTCATTCTTTAATTTGGAGACATTGTCTCACTAAGTTAGTGTGCACTGGCCTCTAACCTCCAATCATCTCTGTCAGCTTTTGGAACTGAGATTATAGGCACATACCACTATATTGAGCCCATTGTTTTCCTTTTTCCATTACTTAGAAAATATTATATAGAATTGGGTATGTTTGTTCTTCAAATGTTTAGTAGAATTTTCTAGTCAATCCATCTAGGCCTAGAGATTTCTCATTTATATGTTTTGTAACTATAGATTCAGTTTATTTAATGGATACAGGAGCAATCCTGTTTTCTGTTTTATCTTGAATGAGTGTTTATAGAGTATAAATTTTGATGAATAGGTGTATTTAGTCGTCGTACCATTTTTGCTCATAAAGTTATTTGTATTACTCTTATTCTTTTAATTTCTCTGAAAATGTAGCTTTATACCTTTTTTCTTTCTTATGCTAGTAATTTGAGATTTGTCCCTTTTTTGTTTATCAGTTGTGTTAGAGGCTTATCAGTTTTATTGATTTTTTTTTTTTTTTTGGTGTGTGTGTGTGTGTGTGTGTGTGTGTCTGTGTGTCTGTGTGTGTGTGTCTGTGGTAATGGGGATTGAACTCAGGCATTCTACCTCTCAGCTATACTCCCAGTCCTTTTTAAGTTTTATTTTGAAACAGAGTCTCTCTAGGTTGGTTAGGCTGTCCTTGAACCTGTGATCTTGAAGTTTCAGCTTCCCAAGTACTGAGATGACAGGCACGCACCACCACACCCAGCCTTTATTGATGTTTTTTAAAGAATTAGTTTGTGTTGTGTAAATTTTAATGCTTTTCTTTTAAAAATTTATTGCATTATGCTCTTATCTTTATTCTTTCTATCCTAATGCTTATTTTCAATTTTATTCTTTTTTACTAGGTTTCTTAATGTTGAAACTTAGATAATTACCTTGAGACATTTTATCTTTTTTGAAACAAACGTTCAACATTGTAAGTTTCATTCTTTTGCAGGATTTTAATAATATAGCACTAATTCTGATTTATTTTTATTTTCATTCATTTCAAAATACTTTGTAATATTCCTGAAGTCTTTCTCTTAACCCAAGGTTTAGTGTCTGTCTGAATTTCCAGATGTTTTGCATTTTCTGGTTAACTTTATGTTATTGTTTTCTGGATTAATTCTATAATGGCTCAAGAGCATGCTTTACATGATATAAAAATTTTAAATATAAAAGTTTTTTTTAATTTTTATGACCAAAATTTGATACTTCTTGATGAATGTTCCACGAGAATTTGAAAGCATGTATTTTCTCTTATTTAGTGCTGTATAGATGTTCATTAGATTCTACCAGTTAATAATTTTCTTATGTTCTGTTCATATCTGACTTTTCTATTTACCTACTATATCTTTTACCAAGTCTCCAAATCTAATTGTGTTTGTTCTTTTGTTTTTTAACTTTTTACTTCCCATAGTTTAATACTTTTTGATAGGTACATGCATATTTTTTATGACTTCTTAATGAATTGTCTCTTTTATATTATGTAAATCGGCATTTGTATCTGATTTTGGTTCAATATTAGCATAAGTATCTCTACTTTTAAAAATTAGTATATTAATAGAAAGTATATTTTTCTAATTCTTTTACTTTAACTATACAATTTGTGTAAATTATTTTCTGGTATGGAGCACATAAATGGTCTATGTGAATTTTTACTAATTGATGAAGGGTAGTGTTTTTTAATTGGTGTGTCTTGGATAGTTGAATTTGTGATTAGTAAGTTTTTTTTTTTATTTAGTTCTACCATCACATTATTTGATTTCTTTTTACTTCTTCCATTTTTTTTGGTTGTTTTTTGTTTTCTCTTTCTTGCCTTATTTTGAGTTCCTTTTTTGAAATCGTGTAATTCCATTTTTATTTATATATTCTGTTTTGTTATATGATATGTGTATAATTTTGGTTACTGGTGTTGCTCTAGGGATATATATATACATATATATACATATATATATACACACACATATATTTAAATTTTTATAGTCTACTTAGAATCAATATTTAAGTTGAATATAGAAATATCACTACCATATAGGTCCCTTACTCCCTATAATTGTCTTATATATCATTTTTATATATACTGACAATCATAACAAATTATTTTTTAAATTATCAGTTGTCAAACATAATTGAAAGAAATCAAGAAGAAACAAATAGTCTAGTATATTTATCCAAATATTTGTCACCTAATTTGTTGTTTCTTTATTACTATAGTTCAAAATTCCCTTCTGATAAATTCTGTAAGTTTTCCTTTATCTTAGAATGGGTTCCTTTCACATCATTGTTAAGTATATTACTACTAGATACAGAATTTAGGATTGAGAGATATTTTTTCTTTTTTCCCTTTAAGTAGGTTTTACCATTTTTAAAATTTATTTGTTTTGGCTTCCATGGTTTTTGATACATAATCTCCAGTCATTCAAATTTTTGTTTCCAGTTAGGAAATAAACATTTGTTTCTCTCTATTTTTCCTTTCGTCATTAGTGATTTTTTTTTTAAATTTGGCATTTCCTGAGCTCCAAGTATTTGTAGGAATATTGTTTTTTTTTATTATTATTAGTAGTAGTAGTAGTAATAGTAGTAGTAGTAGTAGTATAGTAGTAGTAGTAACATTTATTAGATATATTTAACATTGCTCTCTTTCCTTCTGGGACTTCAATTATACAAATATTGTAACTTTCATTATTATTCTACAAAAGACTGGCTTCTGCTTCTTTGTACTCAATATTTTTCTTTCTGTTGTTCCTAACTTCATAATTTCTATCCATTTGTCTTCAAGTTCACTATTTTCTTTTCTTTCTTTTTTTTTTTTCTGTCAAACCCATTCAGCTTATTGTAATTGAATGTCTTAGTTCTAAAATATGCATTCAGTTCTTATTCACATCTTAGATTTCTACATTGATCAATATCATGTTTCCACTGGATTCAGCAGTGGTCACCATTATTTGCTGATCATTTGTAGAATAGCTGCTCTTGGTCTTTGTGACATCTGTGTCATTTCAGCGTTGGTGGTATCTATGGATTGTTTTTCTATATGATTTTTGATTATTCTGTTTTTATATGCTGAGTAAGGTTAAAAAAAAACCCTAAGCATTATGGATATTATGTCATAAAACTCTGGATCTTATTTAAATCTCATGAAGAATGTTCATGTTTTGTTACTTAAGGCAGTCGATGTAGTTAGGTTCAGGGCACAAGTTCTATTCTGCTTTCTATGGGCTTTGTCATAATATCGGCTCATTTTTCAAAGTCTTTGCAGTGACATTCTAGTCTGTCTTGTTTGTTCATCATCTGGTGGTCCAGTGGGAACATATGAGTTGGTCTGTTTGTGGGTTTATCTTTCAAAGTCTGTCCTCTGCTGAATAACACAAATCCTGGCATGTGCCTCTTTGAGTTGAGTTCAGGATTTCATAAATACTTTGTTGGATTGATTTGCATACCTCAGCTCTGTAATCTGTCAATTTCTTTCCAGTTCCCTGGGTCTCCTCTTTTTTGCTCACTGATAGAAATATAAAGATAGTTATCCTACTCTGTCATACATGTTTACAACTGTGCCCACACTCATGACCAAGCAATAAGAAGCAGAGAGAAAAATAATGTCACCATGTTTGGTTCCAAACTCTTGCAGCCATACTCTATCAACTGGACAAATCTGGATCCTGTATGTTTCTAATGCTACTGGATTATACTCCCAGTAGAAGATTGTTTGTATGAGAAAAGAAACAAAAATAGGGGAATTTATATACATCTTAGGAGAATTAGATGTTTACTTTCTCACTCCTTAATTCATTTCTTGCTCCTTAATTCTTGGAGTTTCTTCTGTCTGTCTTTTCTCCAATACCTAATTCTGGTGAATTAAATTTGAGATACAGGGTGGTGAAGAGAAAAATATAGCCTTACTGATATTTTAGTATTTTGAACTTTGGTCTTCTATTCCAAATTTGCCTATTATCATTTACTTTGCAGAGACTTCAGGATCAAGTTTTATAGGTGTACTCAGTGGTAGAAAGAGTAGAGCATGATCACTTTGTCTTACCCCAAACCAAAACTAGGACCAGATAACTTTTTATGATAATTAAATGCATTCTTATTTGAGATAGAAATTATTTTCCTTCTATAAAATATATATGTTTATTCAGATCTTACATGTGATTTCTCACTGAAATGATACTTCATTCTGTAATTCTAAGGTATTGTTGGATACCTTATTGATTTGTACATTTAATAATCAACGCTTTATAAAATTTATGTGTTTAGTTATTATCTGAGACAATGTTTTGTTAGCTTCCATATTTCATCAGTTTCTCATGTGCTTTCAATTTTATTCTAGTATTTTTAAAATTAAAATGAAATGATTTGCATCTGTTCATTTAGAAATTATGAATTTGATAGATGGAAGGTTGGTTGGATGGATGAATGAATAGATTGATGGTAGGTGGGGTGATAGTTCAATAGAAGAATAAATATGCACAATGGTATCTACAAAGAATAATGTTTGGCTTTTTCTACTCAAGAATATATGTGTCATGTATATGGAGGTGTTTTTTATTCCCTTCCTCTGTATCATGAGGGCCATAGGTCTGAAATTCTTGCGGAAAAGGATATTCCCTAAATATACTTTAGTGTCTTTTTTTTTTTTAATTTTGAATGGTGATGTGGAAGTTACTAGCTCATTTCCTTAGGTCATTTTTTACCTCAAAAATTAGTCTGTGATGTTCAAAATGAAACAGTCTTTTTCTAGAGTCTCACCTCTGTTAAGGTAACTCACAGATGGAATAAGTAAAGTGCTTAGAAAGGGCTGAAACATAATTTGGCTACTAGGAGACAATTCAGGGTATAGCAGCAGAGTGAATTGTGCAGGAATTTTCTCTAATCCCTTACTTCTTATAAGCAGCATTGGAGTGTGCCACATTTTTTAACTGAAATTTTGAGGTTTGGGGAAAGGATAAAAGATAATATAATAGGCATTTATCTTTAAATTCCTCCTATTTTAGCATATCTCTGAAGAACAGCAACGGTACTATAGTTTGATGTGAGAAATGGTTTCGAGTAAAGCTAAGGAATTTAGAGAATTATTTATTGCTTTGAAACACCCAATTATAAATCAACCAAAGGTCTCCTCGAAACTTGATAGAATTATTGGGTCACCCAAAATGTAATTTTTGTCCAGAAAAAAATTCAGAATTAGCAAGGGTTCATGTTTACTAGGTATATGCCTCTGGAAAAGTTAATTAAAGAACCAGAGTCCCCATTCTCTTATTTGTGAAATGGAAATAATGTCAACTTTGTATGTTTGATGTGAGGATTAAATGGAAAAATGTTTGTGAAGTGCTGTATTAGTGTTCTGTGGCAGCTGTGGAAAAATGGTCATAAATTTGTGACTTAAAACAATGTATATTATCTTACAATTCCATATACCATGTATCTGATATGGATCTTACTGAGTAAGATCAAGGTTTGGAAGGGTGCTTTTCTTTCTTGAGGCCTAGGAAAGATTTTTTTTCTTACTTTTTACAGATTCTAGAAACCAGTCACTTTAGTTTATTTCACGGCCTCCTTCATCCTTCTTCCTATCCAACAATTTAAGACCAAGTCTTTCTCATGCTCTAGTTCTCTCTTTAAATTCTGGCTTTTATTTGTTGGATCCACCTAGATAGTCCAGGATAATCTAGCTATTTTGAGGTCATCTGATTAGTGACTTTAATTCTACCTGGTGCCTTAATTCCATGTAACTTAGTTTATTCATGTGCTTTATGGGTGAGGACATAGACATCTTTGGGGCATTGTTTTTCTTTCTATGAAAGCTAATCTCCAGGTTTTTTTTTTAATAATTACACATGGAGATATAGTATTAGTATTAGCTTTATAGTGGAGTTATGATAATTAAATGAGCTGGTAAATATAAAGCAGCAAGAACAGCTTTTAGTAGATGGTAGTTATTAAATAGAACAAGGAGGCCAGATTTTTCTCCTGAGCAAAATAAAAATTGAACATTGCAAATTGTGATTATGTAAAATTCCTATCACTTATTGATTGTATAAATTCAAAGTTCTTATTCAATATCACTAAGCTTTGTGCTTCTCATCTGTAGAATGGGGTCAATAATTTTATAGATGTTAGAAAATTATTGAAAAGATTAAATTAGAAAACATACCTAAAATACTTAACACATTGTTTGAAACTTAGGAATGGTTCAATAGCAAGTTAGTCATTATTATGATTTGCAATATTAATACAAACTATCTCTGCATGTTCTGTGATTCACAGCTCTTTCTAAAATGATTCCTCTTGAAAGATGGATTATTCTGAGAATAATCAGTGTTATATGAGAAAACTGGGAAAGTGTTCACCCTGGACAGATGGATTCAATCTCTCTAAGCCAAACAAGTCTACTCCCTACCTGCGGAATTCCTCCCTTTTCCAGAGACCTATTGAGGTTTAGAAAAAGCAAAGATAAATGGGTATTCTCAGGCTGACCATAAGCCAAGAGTAGAGGACATGTCCTTGCCAAATCCACATGTACTGGATGCACAGCCGGATTTTGCAAGCCGTGGGAATCCTGACACTCTGCAGAAAGTCCTGAGAAGCATCTGGATATTTGGAAACTTCTGAGGCCATCCTACGTGCAGCCTCCTTCACAGCTTTAAGCTGCTTGAGACACTCTCATTGGAGGCACTTTCCTTAGTGGTGAACGTAATTTTGTCTACATGTATGCACAATATTAATGAAAATATAAGTCCAAGTGTTTTAGAAGGGGATAGGATCTAGCCCTTCATCTTTTCTTCTGCTTCGCCATTGACTGGCATTTTAAGTACTAAGACCAGCAAAGGTCTTGTGAACTTTCATTTTTTTTTTATCCAATAGAAAGTATGTCCTAGGCCACTTTGTTTTTGTATCTTCTGTTTCTGTTTCTTTCCAACTATACCATTAGCCTCCTTATCTACCTAGAGAACGTCTGTTGACCATATGTAACCTGTTTCATATCCTACCTCCCTTGCCATGTCTTGACTGCAAACTGTCAACGTGTCCATTCCCCAAGCTACATTCAGGCCTCATATGGTCCCTTAGTTTCACTTGTAATATTGTGCTCTAACTTCTTCCTTTTCTGTGTAGTCCTACCAACTATTCAATGGTCAACTTGAGGCAGAATATGTGTGTTTTTTTTTTTTCTTTCTATATATATGTACAAGACTACAGCATGGTGCCTACACCTTGCTGAAAGTTTGGCATAGTTTTGAAGAAGGAAGCGCTGGGCTCAAAAATACTTGAATACCAATAACTACTGCTTCTAAGTAGCTTAAGAAAAAATAAAAGTTTGTGAAAGGGATAGGGGATTATTTCATGAATCCAATAGTCAGAAAGGGGAGCCAGACCTCAGGTCAGCAGTGTTCAGTACTCCAATTGATTTTCTTAGTCTCTCCAATTAGAAAGTCTGTGTTATCTTCTCTGACATTCTGGACACATCAATTGTATTCTTTCTCTCATCAGACTGGTTTCTCTTCCTCTTAAGTTAAAAGGGGAGAG
This sequence comes from Graphiurus murinus, assembly GCA_004027655.1. Lineage (NCBI taxonomy): Eukaryota > Metazoa > Chordata > Mammalia > Rodentia > Gliridae > Graphiurus > Graphiurus murinus. The sequence continues at coordinate 33,468 of PVLC010008388.1, read as the reverse complement.
AAGCTCCCCCCCACACACACACTGACAGCCTTATTTCTCCCACCAAATTAAATGCCTTTTTCATTCAATCATGTTACAAAGAACTACTAGGCTTCTTGGATCCTAATAACAGTTTCCGCAGAGAAGGAGCTGGTTGGCTCACTTAGGTCAGATGACACTTGTAAACTAATTAACATTGGTCAGGAATTGGGGACCTGGAGGTAGAGTTAATATTGAGATGAGATTATGAGGCTGGTAATAGCCCTAGGTAAGGAGAGGAGAGAGGGTTGGATGGGCCAACATCTGCCTATCAATTTCAGGTGGGGAAAGTAATTGAATTCTTAACATCTCATTGTGAATAATTGTACCAGATTATATTTCTCCCCCTCAAGAGAACAGCCTAAGGTCATGTGATTAGCACTGATGACCTTGACAGAAAGAATCCCCAGAAATCAAAGCCAATGGGAACAAACCATACTTACCTCTTAGTTCTACTTTCCGAAACCACCCAGAAACTCCTGGCACTTTGTTGGTGTCATTTACACACAGAGCCACTCCGAGGGGCTGCTGTGTATTTATTAAACACCACCAGCACTCATTATAGATGTGTTAAAAATTCAGATCCTTAGAGAACACAGTAGATCGAAGTATTGACTCCTGTTTCACTTTCCCCATCTGTCCAAACATCAATAACAACAGTGTATGGGGTGTGGAAGCACTGGGCTAATGTACCTTCCTTCGATCATAATTCCAGAGTTCGCCTTAATTAAGATTGATTTTTGCCCCTATGTTGTACATCTCTTAACTAACAGAAAAGTCACAAGGGCACAGTTTAAGCATTAAGAATGTGAGGATTGAGGAGGAGGGAGCGGAATCAGATCTTGCGCTCATGGAGTCCAGAAACTGCAGAGCTCCAATGCTTAAAATAAATCTTCCAGCAAATTCCAAAGGCATTGAAGGAGCCGTGTAAGGGCTCTGGAGAAGTGAATTGCTCTTCTGACTCACTTTCCTATATCTGTGCTGCCTCGGTGCGGTATTGTTTATGGGAGGAAGGAAAGGTACTTTAGAATAGGCACGAGGAGGCCATAGCAGGTCAGCGTCGTCTGCTTTTTTCCTTAGACGCTTTCAGAAACATCACTATCATCAAGGAAATTCTATTGAGTGCTGACAATACCGCCGGCTCTTGCAGAATGCTTATGTTCAACAAAGGGAAAGTGCAGCCTCTGCCCTCAAGCAAATTACAATCTAGAGTAGAAAGGAGCTGTGGCATTAAGGGGAAGGGAAAGGGAAACCATGCAATAATGCATCCAATGGAAAACACTCCACAAAGGGGTTTTGATTAGTCTCCTCTCTGCATCCCCATCCAACTGCAGAAAGAGGATTCTTTGGGGAAATTACTTTAAAGACTTTTTGTTTGTTTGTTCTTGTTTTGAGAGGAGTCTGAATAGGAGCCCATTGGATTGGGGGAATGAAACTATTCTAAAAATTGTGCAAATTTTCCCACTAAGGTTTTTAGGTGTTTATTGATTGAAGTCTATTATGATAATTAAAGGTCATAAAATGTGTGTGTGTGTGTGTGTGTGTGTGTGTGTGTTTGTGTCTGTGTGTGTAATACACAGAATATTGGCATCAAAAAAGGCGAATTCCAGGTCCTGTCTTCTTGCCTGGTTGTCACTTTGTCCCATAAACCAATATACAAACTTCAGATTTTTACTTTTACAAATATGTAAATAAATGCTCTAATAACTGCATTTACCCTGCATTGCTTTTCCTCCAGTTGGCTCTAGAAAATATATACTGTACATTCATATCACTTAAATTTTGGTTTGGTGTGGGGAACATTTGACAAACTCTGATAGGGCTCATCTGGTGGTCAAGATTAGGAAATTCTTGTGCTTGGGTATAATAGAAAAATAAGTTACCTTGCATTGAATTGTGCTTCCCCCAAAACTCATATGTTGAAGTCCTACCCCCTAATATTTGGAGATGGGATTTTGAAGAAGTCAGGAGGTTGGTGCCTTCATAAAGGATTAGTGAATTTTAAGATAAGAAGAGACACTAGAGACTGTCTCTCTCTCTCTCTCTCTCTCTCTCTCTCTCTCTCTTTCCTCATGCACTATCTAATCTATCCATCTATCTATCTATCTATCTATCTATCTGTCTGTCTATCTATCTATCTATCTATCTATCTATCTATCTATCTATCTATCTATCTATGCCTATCTCTCTCCCTCTCTTTCTATTGCTCCCTCTGCCATCTGCCAAATGGGTACACAGTGTGAAGGTACTTTCTACCAGCCAGAAAAAAAGGATCTTACCCTAACCAGACCAGACTGGCACCCTGATCTTGTATTTCTAGCCTCTGCAACTTTGAGTAAATTAATTTATCTTGTTTTAGCTACCCAGCCTGTGCATTAAGGCAGCCAAGGCAGGCTAACAGGATTCAGTATAACTGACTCCAGTTGCTCTTGAATTCAGGTAAATACTTTCCCAGCATCTTTTCAAGACCACCCAGTCTTTTGTCTCCAAACTGCTCTCCCATTCTCCTTTGCAAACCGCACTGAAAAGTTCCCAGGGGGAAAAGTGAATGATAGATGACAATGAGAAAGCAAATGTGATGTGCACCTAAATAAGTAGGTGTGGGCTCCTGTGAGGTAGGAAGCAATGAACTTTGGAGGGAAGGATTATATTAGTATCACTTCCTTGGCTCGTGCTAGGTAAAGAAATACACAGTTTACATCCTGCTTAATGACTCCTTTAGTATTAGCAAGATCAGTACAGCCTACCAATACCCATTTAAGGGTCCTATAGGTAAGTAATCTGTATTGCTCAGAAGAAACTAAATTATCCTGAGAGACTAGATCCTTCATACTGTCCAAGCTTTATTCCTTCTCAGCACCATGTTTGTTTGGGTCAGCGGAGCAACTCTGGATAAGAACTCAGCCTGATGACTTCCTTATGGTAGATGTGTCATTTGGAACTCATTATCTCCATGATGCTCATTGGCTGTGAGCAGAGAAGGTGAAAGCTTGAAGGTCATGTGTCCGCTCTAAAATCATTTAGCCTGGAAGCATAACACATCGCTTTCTGTGAACTCATTGACTGGGAGAAGTCATATGGACTCTGACCTTCTCTGTATATGGTTATCCAATGAGAAATAAAACCATCTCCTCAGTGGCTCAAATTAAAAGGGTTTATTTGACAACGGCGTAGTATAGAGTGATTCATCATGAAAATGTAAGTTCAGTTTTATAGTCCAGGCCAGGATTTTTCAAAGTGCAATCTCTGAACCAGTGTCACCAACTGGATACTTGTTAGAAACATGCTTAGTTTCATCTCACTCTAGGGGTAAGATTAAAAAATATCTTTCAACAAGCTTCTTGTTTCTAAAGTTTGAGAAAAATTGTTCTAGTTTGAGAGGGCCATGAAGCTTGAAAAGGCCAAGCAAATACAAACAGAACTGTAATTATGACTCCCTCTTCATACGTATATTCAAAATAGTTTGTTGACTAAATCTATGACTAATAATAAGAGCTTGTTAGGTGCTAAGAGTGCTAGATACTGCTGTCTGCTTGACATGGTAGAATCTCACAGTAACTCTATGATCAAGAGCCTCTTGTTATTTCCATTTTATTTATTCATATATTTGGTAGTGGGGATTAAACCCAGGGACATTCTACCCATGAGCTATGCCCCCAGGTCTTTTTACATTTTTATTTTGAAACATGGTGTCTGTAGGTTGCTGAAGGTCTCCTTAAGTTGCTGAGATTGTCCTCAAACCTGTAATCCTCCTGTCTCATACTCTCAAGTATTGAGATTGCAGGCATGTTCCGTTTTACAAAATATCCTGTCTAAGCTTTAAGAGGATACATCACTGAGCTTTCAGGCGAAAAAGCTAGAATATAAACCTAAGAAGCACAGACTCAGACCATGTGCTTTAGTTGACTTTGACTGATCAGTTTATTTCAGTCACTAATGTTTAATCCAATTTTAAATTCCTATTGTTTCTTGCAATATGTCTACATACACAAAGTGAACACTTAGCCCTGTCAGAAATCTGTTCTTTGGTCCTGTTCTGCAATGTTGTTCTGTTTGCTTCTCTGGTTGTTGTCTGCATTCATTACTGAATATTTCCATTGCCAGTACTGTAAATCTTCTTACTTCTTCCAGGACTAACCTGTCTGGTTGCCCTTTGTCAAAATTATTAGCACCAATGTTTTAACTAAGCACTTATTCTGAGCAAACAGTGGGAAGGTCTGGTCCCCTAGAAAGCCAATCCTTGGGGACCTCAAGGTGCATGTAAGAAGATACAACCTACCTCAACCCTTAGCAAGTAAAATGGATCATCTCTACTCTAAATCTTCATTTTAAATGCCCTATAGGTGAGATATTTTGATACAACTGTACATCAGTGTTGTGGGCTTCTTGCATTTACCCTCTTGGAACTAGACAGACTGGCTGTATCCATGTTTTATTGCTACTGCTGTTTAAGCCATAAGTTTAGTGACTTAAAAAACAGTACAAACTTACAAGCATACCTAATATTATTGCAGATTTTTTTTAAACTCAAGGTTTATAACAACTCTTGAGTCGAGGAAGACTATTCGTGTCACTTTTCCAAATACTCAGATGACCATAGATTTTTTTTTTTAAGCAAAAAAAAGTGTTTTAAATGAAGGTATGTTTATCATTTTCTTTTTCCTTTAAAATTTTTTGTAAATATAATGCTATTGTACACTTAATAGACTAGCATAGTATAAACTGTAGGAAATATATGCATTGGGAAATCAAAACAATTTATAATTTTTAAAAATTGTAATACTTACTTTATGCCGGGCGAGGTGGCACACACTTTAATCCCAGCATTTGGGAGGCTGAGACCGGAGGATCCAGGTTCGAGGCCAGCCTCAGCTACCTAGTGAGGCACTCCACAACTTAGTGAGACCCTGTTTCAAAATAAAGAATAAAAAAAAAATAGGGCTGGGGTATAGCTTGGAGGTAGAACGCCCCTGAGTTCAATCCCCAGTACCGCAAAAAAAAAAAAAAAAAAAAAAAATTATAATACTTACTTTATTGCAGTGGTCTGGACTGAGCCCACAGTACCTCCCAGGTGTGCTTGTCTTATCTTATAGTATAAAATTCACAATTCCAATGCTGGTGTCTCTGGGCTAAAACAGAAGTATTTCGGGGCTGCATTCTTTTCTAAAGGTTCAAGGGAAAAATGTTTTCTGGCTCTCTCTAGTTTCTAATGGATGTCCATGTTCTTTGGCTCATTGCTGTCTTCTTTCTTCACTAATTTCTCAAGTCACATTTATTCAACACTACATTGTCTACCTCTTACGTCCCATACAACTGCATTGGGCCTGCCAGGTAACCCAGAGTAATCTAATTTTCAGGTCAGCTCATCAACAGCCTTAATTCCATCTGCAACCATAATCCCCCTTGCACAGTAAGAAGACATATTCACAAGTTCTGAAGATATGCACTTCTGTGGGGGAGGCATTTTTCTACCTACCAGACTGGCCAAGTGAGGATTTACCTCTTCTCCTTTTACTGCCCACAATGTTGGGTATACAGAAGAGAAATTAAGCTCTTATGGCATTGAGAGACAAATGAACTTGCTTATTGATTTGTTAAACAATCTACTTCCAAAGGTAAATATATTGGTTGTGTTTTCACATCTCCCCAAATGCCCTTTGGTCTTTTCTCTACCAATCTGTATACATTTTCAGCCTCTAAAACTTACAACTGTGAGATGGTCTTGCCACCCCTGCCTGACTCTGTTCCTTCTAGTTTTATCCGTCATCAATATCCTTTGCTCAGTATTCAGAATTTATCACATATTTATTTCTGCCCAATAGCAACCTGTGTGTGTGTGTGTGTGTGTGTGTGTGTGTGTGTGTGTGTGTGTGGTACTAGGAGTTAAGCCCAGAGATATCCTACCTCTGAGTTGCACCTTCAACCCTATTTTATTTTGAAATAGGGCTTTGCTAAGTTGCTGAGGGTCTTAAGTGGTTGAGGCTGGCTTTAAACCTGTAATTCTTTTGTCTCAGCCTACCAAGTACTGGGATTACAGGTGTGTGCCACCATGCGTAGCTCAACAGCAACTATTAATAGATGTCTTAATTTTTCTCTGTGATGTATTTTACTAATTTGTTTTAAGTTTTACTCTTTTACCTTCTTAATTGCTATTGAGGGCAACTTTCAAGCTGTGCCTTTTCAGTTTCTCTTATTCCTCAATGCAAAGTTGTGTTCATTTTTGCCTAAATATTTTTCTCAAACTCATGTCATATGTACAGATTTGTGGAGAAAAGGAAGTTCTTCAAAGTACTTGATAATTAGTTGAGTAATCTATAACCCTTGGTCAATTACCTCTGTTTTGATTATTTTCCCATCCTTTCTAAGTGAAGCCTTTGATAAAAGTCTTCCTTGATCAAAAAATTCAGCTCCTCAATATGACCTTGACACACTGCTAGGACTTACCACATGCTTTCTGTACTGTGTCTAATGAACATGCTAAAGACTTCACATGTCTTCTCTTATTTATTACCAGAAAAATCTGAATTATATATTCTGCTTACTCTTCCCCATTTGCAGACAGGAAAGTTGAGTTTCCCAGTATTTATATAACTTATTTATTATCACACATCAAGTAGAGATCAGAACTGGCTTGACCTCTGCTCCTAATTCCAAACCCCATGGTCTTCAGTCTGAAGCTATTAGACTTGGCTTTCTAAGGTTCTCACTCAATTTTCTCAACCAACTGTTTCAAAAACCATGCAAATCCCATCTATTAGACCACAGGCTGCCTTTCCAATTCAATTGAAGAAGTGCTTGAGGAACGCATGCAACATTCCAGGTGTCATTTACCTGTGATTCGACACTGTTTTTGCCAACTCAGCCTCAGAACATTCTACATTTTCTCTAGAAGAGTTTGTGTCTCAAATATAGAAACCATTAATGTCAAGGATATTCTTACAGCTGCTACCTATGTAAAAGCATCATGAATACACTATATAGAAGTTGATAAAAAGGAAAAAAATCAACCTGATTTGAATTAAAATCAGCAGCAGTTGTCTTATCCTGTCTTCTCAGGAAGCATTTGTACTTAGCACAGTGCAGCATGTCCCAGGGATGTTTGCACAGAGAAGGAAGTAATATGGCAGAAGCCACTTGGCTCCTTGGTAGTGAAAAGCTAAGATGTAAGAAAGGAGTGGAGGAAGAAGGGAAGAGGCCAGTGTTGACAATTATCTTGAAGGACTGGTAATTTTTTCATTTCCTTTCTTCATGTATACACTCATAATACTTACTCTCTGGGGCCCATATATCTCAGAAGATTCTTTGCTTCTGCTTTCAAGAGATCACACACTATTAATTCAATGTTTTGGCTTCTGGTCACGCCTCTGTGAATGACAGCACCAGACATATAGTGAATGCAAACTAACCAGGGCTCCTATGAAGCTTCAAGTATAGAGTTCCTCTTGCAAACCCATGAGCAGATATGGGGTTGTCCAACTAACTATGGCCAAGGATTGAAGCGTCTCATTGAGAATTCACCTTTCTATTTAGGCTTTAAGGAATCTTGGAGAGCCAGCCAGACACCAAAGGCTAAATACTTTTGTCTGTGTGCACTTTTTAAAAAATTCCAAAAATTTGTGCAGACTTACGAGTTCTATTAATTCTGTCCCCTGACTCGTCTCTCTTCATACCTAACAGCATCCTCCAGAAGCTGTAAAAATCTCTAGAGGTCCTTGAAGTAATGAGAAAGCTGATGGCTTTTTCCCCCCTCTCTAATAATTATACTTTGATTTCTCCCTAGCAGTCTTTAGTTTACAGCCCGCTGTCAGTACAACTTCTTGCAGCTTTAACCTCTGAAGTATCTGGCCCTTCTGCCTGCAGAATCCTCTTCAGTGGGCCACATGTCCTTTGCAATCCCCCTCTGAGCAAATTTGTCCACTAGGTGGAGCTGTAACAATTTAGCTCACAGATCACAGTGTGAGACCGATTAAATTCACTGACCACTGCTCAGGACTCTGGGGAAGCCGGTCGCTATGGCCCAGAATTGCAAATCAAGTGCAGAGTCAGAAAACAGGACAACAAATCCCATAACAGGAACACAATTGGAGATAACAAATTTCATGGGACAAATGCTTGCTGACTCCACAAGTGAGCCCTGTGCTTGGCCTTCTAAGAATCACTTGCCTAATTCCTGTTTGGTTTGTGTTGAGTGAAAAAGAAGCTTATCCTCAAAATTTGGAAGCCTGTTTTTGGGATCCAACTCTGCCACTCTCCAGCTGCAGACCCCAGTTTTCTGAGACTCTGTTCTCAGGGTGAGAACAAATAACTTTGCAGGTCACTCCCAACTATAACTCTGGATTTTACTATAAAGTGGTAATCCAATTGTGACAGTTTTTACAAAAACAGAAGATATAATATCTGTTCCTCAAATCTTCTAAATGAAAAAATCTGTCTTTCCATAGCGATATCTATACACTTCCATTAAGTAAATATGTGAATGATTTCCCCACTTTAATTAAAAAAAAAAAAAAGGTCCAAGTAGGGATTTTAACTCTAGATGTGAGAGGTTGTCTTTGTACATTTGAAGATGAAATAGTGGCTTTTTAGTAAAAAATTCACTTACTATCTTCTCTTCTACAAATAAGTATTTCCCACAAATTTATTTTGCTTATTTAAACATCTACACCTTTATTTACATAGAACTTTTCGTGTCAATATCTTTTTCTGTTGTGGTGACAACACCACTGGATTGCAGATTTGGCAAAAAAAAGTTAATTCTCACTGAGAAACACGAATATTCCCTGTTCATCATTTATTTAGAATTTATCCTTGTACCTCTTTTGCATTCTAAAACAAAGTGTTTTATTTTCAAAGCATCCAGCTTTCTTTGGAAAATATTTCTGTACTAGAATAAATACACCTTTTGTCACAAGAGGTTAGAAATTGACACCTGCCTTTCTCTCTTGTGTAAAATCATTTTTCTTTTCCCCTGCCCATGACAATGAAAACTGACCATTTTAATGTACTCTTTGTGAAACATTAATAGGATACACAGAATCACAGAAGACCTAATAGGTATTTTTTATGATGGAAAGGGCATCAGAGATCATTCAGTTAAACCTTTTTATTATACCAATGTGGAATTAAAGACCCAAAGGTTAAGTGGTTTACCTGAAGTTATTCAATGAATAAGTGAAAATAAAAATGATTCTAGAAGGAATCCCATATAGAACAAAAGAAGGGCTATATCCAGTCCCTATTTTCTCTATGTATGTAATCCTAATAGTTGGGCAAGAAGGTAACTTTGTGTCTACAAGATGGGGTCACCTATCCTGTGGCTGGCAAGTGGAATTAAGGCAGAACAATTAAGAGGACATGTCTGCTCGATTGGATAAGTGGACTGCAATCCAAACAGCAAAGCAGGGGAGAATCTTCCAAAATATGGCAACCTGGCCAATAACATGACCACCCAAAAGATTCTCCATCAACTGAATTGAGAGAGGCTTTCTTGATTACTCCTCAGCTAGACTACTCTGACCTCTCTTCTCTGGTAGGCCTCAAACTTGGTTCTATTGCCTTGTGCTTGTAGCAAGAATCCTGCTAAATCAGGTTAGCATCCCCTTCCTTTGATGTCTCCTCTTAGTAATTTCCATCCACTGAACCCCTCCCTCTGCTTGTTGGCTACAAATCCCAAGCTGTTTTGGCTATATTTAGAGTTGATTCCAATCTCATTTCCCTATTGTGATATCTCCATCCCAATTGTCTTGAATAATGTCTTCCTTACTATTTTAACAAACATCAAAATGATTACTTTCTTTAACAAAATATGAAAGCATACCCATATTATACCTAGCAGGAAATTACTATAAATGTAGTACATTTAAAGTCTCTAAGAAGTTCTATAATCAAGAAAACTATTTTAAGCTTTAACCCATTATTACTAAGTCCTTTGCATTTTTAAAGTTGTTTTCATTTGTAGATTAACATCCATGTGATGTAGTTTGCAAACTCTTCATTTTGTGACCAGAACCATGCCCCATGTCTCATATCATTACCAGTAGCCTCTTCTTTCCTAAGAGTGTATACAGTCGAATGAATTATAGAACACAGATAGGAAGAAGGAAGAAGATTGGTTAGGACTTCTCTCTGTGCTTGTGAGGAAGTTGATACCCGAGCTGCTTAGGAGTTCACACTGAAGCATGTCTCATGACAGAAAATGAAGTAACAACCCAGGATCCATGTACATAAAACTGAATAGAGCAATTTCATTAGACTATTGCATTTTATACATTTATTTTCATGAACTTTGCATTCTTGCCTAAAATATCTTTAGTTTTACATACAATTATACTTCCTTTCAAGAACTCAAAAGTATACAATTCATAGAACTACATGGTGCTAATTAAATAATCTGTTATATTCTCTGGTTTAAGGAAATGCCAAGCAGGTAAAGGAAATAGAACAGATTTATCCAGAAACCTGGTGCAGTTTCTTACTCTGTGACTGTTTACATCTGTGATCTTGGTCTAGTCATTTGCCTAACAAAACCAGTAAAGCGGGGATAATCAGAATAGGTGTGTTTACCACAGTGTCTTTATATATTCAGAAGGGGGAGACTCTCAGAGGGTTGCACACTGTTTCACAAGCATTGGACTATGCTTATTGTATAGGAGAGATGGAAAACTTATAGTCTCATTCTTTTCCAAACTTGCTTTCAGTAGAAATGTTCCTTATAGTATTGGGGCAGAATAATTCTTTATAGCATCATGGGGGTTAGAGTGTTTACTTGTCAACAATCAATTAAAACAATGGAGGCAGCTGGACATTGGTTATATCTGATTTGCTGAACTGGAAAAACTACTAAGAATGACATATAATGACTACACTCCCATTTCATAATATTATTGTTCATTCTGTGAATGAAAATTTTATGACATATTGAAAACCATGCTAGGATAGAAATGTCCTGCAGATGTATCTTTAAAAAGACCATAACAATTGTATTTACAACTCACAATATTGGGCTGGGGACAGTAGCTTAGGGACACTTGACATAGCATGCACGAGGCCCTGGGTATGACCCCCATCCCTGCAAGAAACAAACAAACAAAAAAAAAACACATACCCAAAAAATAGCAACAGCAAAAAAAAAAAACACCACCAATAAACCCCCAAAGCAAACAAAAAGCCCCATAGGATTAAATGTCTTCTTTTCATGAAAGTTGGTGATGCCCTAAGGGTTACTCTTTTCCACCAGAGAGATGCTTTCTCTAAGTAGAAAGAGTATTCTCTATTGATTAATGATTTGGAGAAAAAGAAAACTTGTTATCTAAAACTTTGTGGTTGTAGGGGGGTGGTAGGGAGGGGGGTGGTAGGGGCTGGTAATGGTGAGTGAGGATCAAATTGTTTTAGTCAATATAACCTCATGTATATACTCAAAGGATTGCATAAGTGTAAAGGTGAGGGCTGGCATAGTGGTCAATATTTGGGGTGCTGTAGTTCAGTTGACTCATTTTTATTGAGTGCTTTCTCTCTACCAGGCTAAATTAATCATGGGTAACATAGATGATGTGGAAGTTCTGTCAGATAGTGGATTGGGGAAGCCATGCTTAACTGCAATAAACTAAATCCAGGAATAAGAGGATATGATTGGTTAGGGTTGGGCAGGATGTGGAAGAAGAAAGCTTTGAATACAATGAATCATGATTTATCCCAGTGTGTGACACAGCACAGATGAAATCTGCGCAGGAAATCAAAATGTTTTTGTGAGTATGAAATTTTCAACATTTTAAAATACTTCCAGAGAATACTGGATATTGACCTTGGAAAGAATACTGAAGGAAGAAATAGATCTAAACTTTGCCCCCGATGAAGTTGTAGCCCTGGACAAGTCTCAAGACTTTTAGGATTTTACATCAAAGATTGGACTGGACAATTTCTGAGCTTCTGTCCTTATCATGTATCCCATCCCTTGAGGATTTTAATCTCTATGAGATTTTTTTTCTGATTGTTCATTCAAATAAGTTTATTCACATTTTTTTACAAGAATTAATTATGAGAAATGACCGACTATTAAAATGTATTGATTGACATGACGAATAAAAATAGCTAGAGATTTGTCATTGGACAGAAACAAAAATATCATTATCTTAGTAATAATATAATATTTCTTTTACCCTAAACATTATGCCCTTGTGCTGTTCCTCTGCAGGTGACAAATGTGACAGTTTCATGTACTGGCACTATATAAAAGTCCATAAGTACCTATTAATAAGCAGGGCTAAACAATTGCCTATAGGGCCAGGAGGTCTGCTTTGACATAAATTTGCTACACAGAATAGCATCTGATTTTTTCCCCCTTTTTATCCATACAAGTGACTCAGCTTGCTTGGGGGGAGAAAAATCCAAAATACAATATTGTCTTACATTTACATAATGAATGACTTATGCTGTGCATACAATAGCTTTTGTATTGATATCTTAAACTAAACTTGTCAAGCACATGTAATTAAGGCCGAGGCACAGAGGTACAGAATTTGACCTATGTCTGTAGAGAAGTGGATGCTTTTTTCTTGAAGAAAGCCAACTAGTGTTGAATGGAGAGGTTATTCAGGACTACCTGGAGATGTGTAGTGTTATTGACAACTAAGAAAGGCAAGCCCTTGATACCTTGCATGGGTTTGCAATGTCTAATGATTACTAGGCACTCACTCCACAAGCAAAGTAATCATTAATCCATAGATCTCCAAGCATCTTAAACACATTGATTTATTAAATGTGGCCTCAGTAATAGTAATGTCTTCAAAATTAAATCACTTAACCTCTCAGTTCAATATTGTTACTGTTATCTGCTACGATATCTACATGACATGGCAACAAGAAGTAAAGGCAGTCGATTCATTAAAAAAAAAATAAGTCAAACTTGTTAATTGCATTGTGTCAACTTCATTAATTGGCATTGTGTCCTTCAAACAATGAACTTCCTGGTTGAATTATTCCTTTCTCAGCTGATTGATTTGGAATGACACAGAGTTAGCCTGTGAGAGTCTCATTGTAATCTTTTTTGGTTTTGTTTTTGTATATTTCTGGAACTGGGACAGATTCTTTTCTTTTTATTATCTATGTTTTACAATAATTAATAAAAGCGGCCCTTTATACATCTTAGGGTGGTGATAATTAGTGATGAAAGAGTTGGGTATTCTAATGCATTAGTTAAAATTCTAGACCTAATTTAAGGTCTCAGTACTCTAGTTGATAAAAGAGGTAATGTTCCTTACCCTGGAGTTTTATTTTGTAATTTAACTCAGTGTTATACTTGAATGAAACAAGTAGAATCTTTCAAAGTAACTCTCAACATTGAGTTTTCAAGAGGTGCTATAATATCCGAAAAGAGCTAAGAAACTTCTCTTGTTAGGTAACAGTTGAAATAATTTCATAAAAAATTAAGGTGTTATCAGGATTCTAATATCTCAGTCAGCAAGAATCTTCCTACATTTATGTACACATAATTCCAGTGAACATATGAAATCTTAATGGAAACCAAAAGTAGTCTCTGGCAATTGATCTTAGAGTAGAATTTATTTTTAATCAAGTAAAAGCATAAATAACATATCTTGGGTTTCCAAGGAATCTCTAGGAGGCCCAGGATGAAATTCTTTGGATTAACTTAACATTAATATAACTGATATTTAGTAAGGAGGGTCTTTGCTATTGCTCCCCTTAATGATCCTTCTAAATGAAGCTGTGAGCATTGTGCCAGTCTGTAATATGCTGACCGCCTTCAAAGAATGCACTAAAATGTGCTTAATAGAATTGAAAGGGATCTTTGCATGTGTGCAATTGTTTATCTTCCATTTTAATTTTGATATTCATTTATTTTACTTTTGTCTTTGTCAGTGCATTATAATTATATATCTTAGTGAGGTTCATAGTCATACTAAAAAAAACATGCACACAGATCTTGGTGGGTTTCCCTTTAGGTCCTACCTCGCTACCCATCTCTTCCCATGCATAATAGTGACATCCTTAGTGGGTAGTGATGCTTTCTTACGTGGGTGTAGCATTTTTCTTTCATCACTTCTCCTTCTTCCTCTCTACCTCTCTTTCCCTATCCCCTTCTACTATTCTACTTTTCACTTTCCTTGTTTATCTAAAGTCCCTTTTGTTTTCTGTTTTCTAGCTTCCACATATAAGAGAAGACATTCAACCCTTGACTTTCTGAGTCTGGCTGATCTCCTAGCATAATTTTCTCAAGTTCTATCCATTTTCCTACAAATGGCATAAATTTGTTTTTCTTTATGACTTAGTAAAATTCTATTCTGTATATATACCACATATTTATTGTCCATTAATCTGTTGACAGACACCTAGGTTGGTTCCATAATTTGGCTATTGGGAATGGTGCTGCTATAAACATGGATATGCATGTATCACTATAGTATTCTTACTTTACTTCTTTTGGATCAGGAAACTATGGTCCACAGAAATCATAATTTATGGAACTTGTTGTACTCTGATCACTTATTGATTATTTCCTATGTAAAGCTGTTCTATATCCACCAATGGCCTGAAACATTTTGATAGAAGTATGACTATAAGTTAAGTTTTCACATAATAATAATTGTGCTGATCATGGTACTACTGATGCTGCTGCTTATTTACATTGATGAAGAATCTTATATAGAATAGTGTAGTGATTAAAAGTGTAACTCCTAGAGTCAGACTACCTGCTGGGTTTATCATGGGCTAGGTAAGCATGATCCAGTTTACCTGTAAAGGGAAGTTAGACAAAGTACATACTTGATTTCATTGTTGAGAGGATTAAATAACATTTTTTAAGCAGTGTCTTACATACAGAACATAATTTTAGTGGTGTATAATACTGCATAATTTCAACAACGCCTTATATAAAGAACATTCAATGAGACATTAACAATTAGTTTTTGTCAAATCTATCAATGACTCAACAAAGTGGGTACCTTTATTCTCATTCTACGGGTAAAGAAACTTAGTCTCAACAAGTTTAAGTGCTTTTATTAAAGGGAAAGAGCTACTAAATAAAAGACTGATTGTTTCCCCAACAGTAGAAGATGGTCACTGTAGAAATTCTTACAAATATATATATATATATAGATAGATATAGATATAGATATAGATAGACATACATATCTATCTATATCTGTATATATCAGAGACTGAATTCAAGTAAGAATATATATACATATATATATATGTATATATATTATGTATGTATGTATATCAGTGGATTCAGACAAATCCAAACCCCCCAGTACTCTGGGGACCTACACCTATATATCAGTATATAACATATATTATGTTTTAAAACATTAAAATCCATCTTATGTATACTCTAGCTCTTTTTA
This sequence comes from Graphiurus murinus, assembly GCA_004027655.1. Classification (NCBI taxonomy): domain Eukaryota; kingdom Metazoa; phylum Chordata; class Mammalia; order Rodentia; family Gliridae; genus Graphiurus; species Graphiurus murinus. The sequence continues at coordinate 18,088 of PVLC010008388.1, read as the reverse complement.
AGTAGACCTGTAAGTAGACCTTTGAAATTGCTTTCTTCAGTTATTTTTGAAAATTTTCCAGTAAAATATTCAGAAACAAAGTTGGGTACTGAGATTGGATCTTCAAAAATATTAGCATCACCTTAAAAGAGTTCTATTTTCGAATGAGATCATCATAGGCATTTAAGCAAGGCTGCGTCCTCATATAGGAGATGCAAGGGGTTGCTTCTTCCACTAAAGAAAGTTTAGTGAAATATAGAGAGTTGGAGTACCCATGTCCATCTGCATCAACTCAAATATTTCAATTACCATTCTCAAAGTTCTACTTTTTCCCAAGCATTGGTCTAGCTTTAATGAAACTTGGAACATCTCTGAATTTAATTGACTTTCAATGCAAAGAATCTCTATTTTCCAGAAAGACCAACTCTGTAGCTATATAAGGGAAGCCTTTTTTGAGGTATTCATAGATGTTCTTTGGTTTTCTGACCATGAATTGGATTGCAAATTGAAAGCCCAAATGCTTAATATTTTCTTCCTGAAAACTTTTCAATGCAATCGAAATTAGCCATACTACTCTGCAGTCTGTCAAGACCTCCTGAGGTATTGTATTGTAGAAATACCTTAGAATTACTTTGTTTAAGTCTTCCACAGTAAGAGTTTAAATTGTTTGACACTGAAGGGTTTGGAACATCAGTTCTCATTTTCTGCTCTGCTCTAGAGGTATTTCCTTTACATCAACCATTAGCTATTAAATATCCTTCATCACCATTGTGCTGTTATTACTGATAACAAACACTGTGTTCCTGGACAATCAGACCAGGATTCTGGTTCTATAGTGCCTAATCTGCATTATATTTCATTCTGAATCATTTAAGCAAGGCTGTGTCCTCATATAGGAGATGCAAGGGGTTGCTTCTTCCACTAAAGAAAGTTTAGTGAAATATAATGCAGAATGAAATATAATGCAGATTAGGCATTATAGAACCACTGATAAGACTAGAGATTCTCAGGTCAGAGACATGGACAATATCTCATACTTTCTACTAAACTTAAGTTGTATTCATAGTCAAGAAAGTACATAAGCCATGGGAATGATCACTACTGTAGAAAGCATGGAACAGGTAATTTGCTACAAACTGCTAAGAAGTTCTTGCAAGTTTTCATAAACTTGAGTTTACAGAACTGCTTATTATTGTTGAAGTGACAAAACTATCACCATTTATTGTTTTTCACCTCAGAGTCTAAATTTGTATGAATTTCAGGGGTAGAAGATCAGCCAGATGTGTGCTAACAAATTATTGAGGGAAGTACAATTTCAAGGTTTTTAGTCATCATATTTCAATGGACAGAGTATTCATTTTCTGAGTTGACAACAGTCTCATATGTAAAGTTTTTATATATTTTAGAACAGCTTAAAATTTCAGATGAAAACAGTCACGTGAAAAAAATTTTAACCCTTTTAAGTAGAAAGGAAGGAAGAGAGAAAGGATGAATTCCAGCAAAGAAGGAAGGAAAGAAGGAAAAGAAGGATGAAGGGAGGGAGGAAGGGAGAGAGGGAAAAATCAAAGAATCCCAGTGGTAATTAACTTAAGATTTGGTCCTGAGAATTGAGTGATGTGCGGAGGACATCTCTTGGCTCTGCCTTCTGGTGCTCAGTCTTCATTCTGAGGCTCTCTGCGTGGCCCACAGTAGCTGTCACTTCATCTTTAATGTTCCTAGAAACAGCAAAAACAATAAAACCTTTTATTACAGTCTTTCTAGCTGAATTTGTACAACCTACATGGTGGGTGGAAGTGGGTCAGAAGCCTCTTTGTATGATAATCAATTTGACCAGGATAATGAATGAATGCTCTGAACCATCAAGATTATTTCATATTCCTCCCTACCTAAACTCCATCATCATTATGGGGTAAGAGTGAAAGGTGTGAGAAGCTGGTTTTCTATAATATCCTATTGCAATTATAAGGTTAAATATAATGTAAGGAACAATAGTAATTAATTCAGGAAAAGTATTCTCAGATGAGGTAAGAAAGAGTAAGCCTTATCACTATCCTTTGTTCTTACTACCTTTCATGCTTACTTGATGCCACCTGAACTTTTTCCATCCACATGCTTTTGTGGACTTAGTAGTATCTACTTGAAGAAGGAAAGAAACAAAACAAAACAAAACAAAAAAAAAACTCATTCCACTTGGGAGAAAATTTAACTTAAATAAATATCCTACATAAATTTCTAAACAAGATGGTTATTGACCATTCTCAGTAACAGGATAATCTTGTTTGAAAATACCCATCAGTCTCCTCTCTGCTTTTTGGTTTCCTCTCTCATTGGGAAGTGGTAGCATCAAAAATGGTTTTGGAGCACCAGCTTCCCAGATACACCATCCATGACACATGGCCCCTGCCACTTCTAAACTAAGTGACATGAGGAAAAAATACTCCATTTCTGTCAGGGGTGAAAGTGATACCAACATGTGGACTTCAAGGGGGGCAAGTCACAAAAGACATGCAGTCTAACTCCTAATACACTGCCCTGGCAATTGATAAGTGCTCAGTAATTACTAGCTGTTACTGTTATAAATCTTCATCAGGAGCATCACACACAGCCAAGTGTCTCTCTGGCTGTTGTAAGTACATTTAACTACAGTAGCATAAAGATTCTCAAGTTATACAGTAAACAAATTGGTTAATTAAAGCCTCTGCTCATGTAGTAATAGAGTCCTAACTCCCCTCAGGCTAAGAAATTTTCTTGTCTGATTTATCATTCTAATTTAGTGCAATATCCTTCTTTTATTTCCTTCTGGAGACACAGGGAAGAGAGTCCTTTGTAACAGGTTTTCTAAAGATATAATTATGGAATAGCAGCTACACACACATAATCACATTTAATTCCTCATAGCACTATGAGGCAGATTCTTCAAGTACCTCCACTTTACATATAGATAAATTTTGGACAACACAAATCTAGAAGAAGGTTCAAACACACAGAGTTATTTGCAGTACATTTGCAGCTTCTGATCTCCCAACTGATACAATTTATTATTTCACAGAGAATAGGTAGGACTATCTGCAGCTTTCTATTAAATCTTGTTTCTTTCTAAAACCTAGAAACCTAGAACTCCTTTGCTCTGTCTTTCCTCAAGTTTTCTCCTAACAAAGTCTTTCCTGCTATACTAATCTGTTTTGCATTACTATAATGAAATACCCGAGGCAGGCACATCTTGTAAAAAGAATAGATTTATTTAACTCACAGTTTGGGAAGCTGAAAATCCAAACAGCATGATGCAGGCTCCAGAGAGGGTGGATTCCATTGCAGATGGCCAAGTAAATGCAAGAAGAAGCATGCTATCCTGAAAGAAGAAACCAAGGAGAGGCTCAGGGCTATACTCGGGCTTTGATGGCAACTCATTCTCAGGAGAAACTAGTATTCCCTTAGGAAGGCAGTACTCCTTATGTCATAAGGACCTTCCACTAGCCCAACCCCTTAAGGTTCCACAGCACTTCCCATACTGCCACCCTGGGGACTAAATCCTCAACCCATAAACCTTTAAGAGGACAACACCAAACCAGAGGAGTTAGTCTTATCTTTCCCTTTGTAAATGTCTATCCATGGGAAAGTATACATTTTTCCTGTCCTCTTGATCCTCCAATCCTTTCAGCAGGCTGTATTAGATTCCCTGTCAATTCCTCTTTTAGCTAAAAGTGTGATCACTACACTATTACTTAGCTGTTTCCATTGTCCTCAAATACAACTTCTACTTACCATACACAGTGGTAACAATGAACACAACTAAAAACTGCTCATCACTTGAGAGAAAGTGCCACTTTTCTTCTCTGTACTGAAGTAGCTGGGAGACTTCCAAGCTAGTCTTACCTATATAAGACAGGACCTGAAGATGAGGAATAAAACAGAATTTTTAGCAGTATTTTATTACAGCCATATCCATTAATTTAGGTGGACTTTTTACACGAATTAATTAGGTCATAACTCACACTCTCAATAGATATTTACACATTTGCATACACACGTGCACACATGCACACACACACGCACACACACTAATTAGCAGATTTATAGATATAATTGCAATTGTTTCCCAGTTTTTAATCTTTCTTCTGGCTATATGCCCCATCTTTCCATTTATGAATAAAAAACTACAACACCAGAGCCTCTTGAAGTAGATAATGTGGATTTCATTCAACAAATTAATTACCGAAAACCACTCATAAAATAAGAAAATGATGCCCAATCACTTACTGAAGACATAGCTTAAAATCTCTGTTCTTTTCATCTCTCCCTCCAGGATTCCTCCCAAGGGATGTAGGTTCAATTAGTCAGCTCCAAAGGGTTAACATGAGCACCATCAAGCCATTCCTTTACCTGGAACTTCATATGGCTCTCCACCATATGCCACTTGCACTTTTCAGCTCTTCCCTTCCTAAGGTAATAGGCCTGGAAGCTGGATGCTGCTGCGCTTCGGCACCTGTCATTTTGACATTTCATGCTTTCTTTAGAAAAGAGAAGTTGGTAGAATGTGAGAAAAGTGGAACTTTGACAGGTTGTCAGAATATCTTGCAGCACAAACCAACCTGCCAGCCAGCCTGTTTTCTGGTATATTTCAAAGTCTCCCAGCAAACGAACTGCAGTTACTGATGGAAGAACTTCTTAAGTAAAAAGATTCCTTACTTTTTTCAAGATTGAAATTAAATAAATTTCACCCAAACTTGGCTTAAATTTTAGGTGGCTTACTAACAATTGCATATCGAATAAAAGGTAGCTTGGTAAGCTAAAATTGATCAAAGTATTTTAACTGATATTTTTTTCATTACTTTGGATTTAATACTCTTCGATTGAGGATGGACATCTATAAGTCTCAAAGAGTTCAAGAAATGACCTTGAATTTGGAAACAGTGAATAGTTAATATGTGGTTTAGAAGTAAAAGCTTGTGGCATTCAGGAGTTTGCAAAGAAGCAAAGGAAAATAGGCCTGGAATCTTGGCTTTTAGAATACTACCAACAAATGGATTAAAAATATAGGTAAAGCCAAGTATGGTGAAGCACTCCTGTAATACCAGTAGTTGGGAGACAGACAGGATAACCACAGGATTGAAGCCAGCCTCAACAACTTAGTGAGACCTACTTCAAAATAAAAAAAAAATATATAAAAATGGGGGGTGTGTGGGGTGCCAGTGGGTTAAAAAAAAAAAAAAAAGACTGTAAATTGAATGCAATAAACCAGGGGAGATAGCCATGAGAATAAATGACCTGTATAAAACACTTTAGTGAGGGCAAGATAACCTACTAGCTTCTCCTTAGCTGTGATGATTTCTAGTTTCACATATAGTACCAGAAGGAAAGACACATAACACAGTACAATGGAATCAGATTCTTGATTAGAGAAGTATTTGACTTTTTTCTATCTAAAATTGATACAAAAATATTAAAAAGGAACTGGTATAGTGGCCCACATCTGTAATCCAGCTAATCAGGAGGCTGAGGCAAGACTATCACAAGTTCAACACCAGCCTGGGCAACATAGTGAGATCCTATATCAAAATTAAATAAATATATATTTAAATAAATATAATATTAATATTTATTATATATAAATATATATATATATATATTTATATCTGGGGATGTAGCTTAGTAGTAGAATGCCCCTGGATTCAGTCTCTAGTGCTGCAAATAAATCTCTCTCAATCTCTCTCTCTCTCTCTCTCTCTCTCTCTCTTTCTTTCTCTGTATAGTACGAAGGAAACAGGAAAAGTTTATGTAACTCTCCTTGGATTCCTAGTATCATGTTTTCAGAAGTAGATCTGGCTTTCCTAGTATCACTTTTTTCCTCCTAACATCATTCCTCTCCATTACAAGTTAGTAACTATAACTATAACATGCCTTTCTATGGTATGTCTTTGCAATTGTACTTTAAAAAGGTAAACGTATTTGGGTTTTGTTTAATTGAGATTTTATGGTCTCTGGGAAATAGTTACCAACTTCTTTTTATGTTTCTTTAGCTTCTACAATAAACATTTAATCTGTGCCTGTTTTGTGATGACACACATTGCTAAAGTCATTGCATTATATTTAATAAGGTCTCAGTGCATATCATACAGTGTATTACACTGGATACCAGATCTCTTTTTTTTTCTAACCAACAGAAGTTTTAAGAGATATAATAAACCACCTTCCATATACTTGCTTTTATGGGAATCCTCTAGCTGTTACAGTCTAAATGGTCACGTTCTATGCTTGTATGACTTCTCCCCAACACATTTATAATTGTCTAGAAAAAGGGAGGACACTTTTTATTAGTTAAGGGCACTCAACCCAAAGGCTAGCCAAAGACCTCCTTCATACAAAAAAAAGTAAGAAAGAGAGAAAGGAGGGAGGGAGAGGGAGAGGGAGAGGGAGAAGGAGAGGGAGAGGGAGAGGGAGAGGGAGAGGGAGAGAAAGGAAGGAAGGAAGGAAGGAAGGAAGGAAGGAAGGAAGGAAGGAAGGAAGGAAGGAAGGAAGGAAATTATTAAGAGGCCTTGAATTTGAGCTGGGGTCCAGCAAACCAAATATGCTTGTGAAAGATCAGTGATGGTACAGGAGTTAAGGAAATCATTTGGCAAATAGAAGAAATTTGGCAAGCAGAAGAAAGTAAAGTTCCCTTGACATAAAAGTGTGCTCTTCTTTATGGTGACAAATTTTCAGACATGCCTATTCTTATAATAAGCACATTTTCTCTCAAACAACTTGAATGGCTTTGCTCGTTAATACCAAGAACCCCCTGATTATGAGAGCCCTTTTAAGCAAATGTGAGCCCATCCATACATACCATTATCCTCTGCATTTGAAAATGCTATTTCTGAAAAGTCTGCTCTTCATACTATGGTAGAATCTAGTTCTCCTGTCTCCTTTCTGTCCTCTGTGGATGTATTAACCACATCACCCGGGAAGCTTGTTATTTTCTTTTTATTTTTCCATCAACTATCTGTTTTGCTGGGTACCCTCTTTACACTGGTGTTGTGCACAGAATTTTCTCTTCTAGGATAATTTATTTCACCTTTTACGTCTCTATATTTTGTATTCTTTTGCTTGTTTATCATTTACTTATTTCCTTAATGAGTATATGTGACAAGAAAGCCCTAGACGATGATTCACAGAACTCAGATTCTAATCCCTTTTACAAATATGGGACTTTGTAAAAACTAGTTCACTGTCCTGAGAGCTAGAAATTTCCTCTATAAAAATGTAATAATATTACTGCCTCATAATTTGTTGTGACATTTAAATGGAATTGCATCTTTGAAATTTCTTAGCACAATACCTGAAAATTGGTAGATGCCTAATTTCTTGCAAGGAATTTAAATCTGGAAGACTTTCTTCACTCTTTAAGGTGTATCCTCAGGCAATCTTATAGTCTATTCCTCCAATATCTAAGGATATGCCATCAACAGTTATTTTATAAGGATAATTATCATGCTCATTTTACATGTAAATCTGGTTAAGTTTCTATCTTTTGAATTATGCTTATTGAAGTAAGAAGTGATGACAGTTAACATACACTGCAATTCTGAAAGGATAGCAGAACATGTAGAATCATTTATCTGGTTCCAGAAGTAAATAAAAAAAGAATCTAGCCTTTGGAAATTAAGAGTTACTGTGAATTCTATAGGAAAGCAGGATCTCCAGCTATCTACCATAGGAGTTAAGAGAGGGGCAGGATTTGGAGAAGGATCTTGGAGAAGAGGTAAGCTAAATAGGCAGAAGATAATGGGCCAATGCATGTAGACAAGAGCAATGTTGGAGTCTAATGCAAGACAAGACCCGTTGGTCATATGTGGCACTTAGATGGAGGAGAAAATATAAGGGTAAGAGATACTGTGTGATACGAGGAATAAAGGAGTCATCCAGGTATCCACAGAGTCTCAACTGATCCCAGTTCTATCATACATGATAATCTCCTATTTCTTAAAATGCTTAGGTGTGAGGGTACTGATGGAATTCCTTGCTCCCAAAGGGCTGAATGACACTTATTTCAGATGGTGTTATCAGTGGTTTAGCACTGAGAGTCGGAAGTAAACAAAGCTAAAAGTAAGTAGCAGGATGGCCCACATAGTTGAGTCCAACTTGAGTTCCCAGAGGATCTTGCAACTTCTAAAATAGCTTCTGTTCAGAGTAGAGGCACAGTTGGCTTCATTTGCAGATTTTTTTTTTTCATTTTTCTCTTTCATAAGACGAAAATGATGAAAATTGTGAGCAATTGCTGATTAAGTATTTCATGCTACAGGATGCAGATTTGGAAAAATGCCTTTCTGTATTCTACTGAAGAATTTGATATTGTACTTTATTCTATGCTTGTGACTGAATAAGACAGAAGCTCAACCAAATAATATATTTGTCCAAAAGACTAGATAGATTCAAGATAGTATGAAAGGATACAGTAATTAGAAAATCAGCTTAACTAGATGATTCTCTTATCATAGCATTAAAAAGTTCAAGAGTTATGCCTTGATCCCCATCTTGCAAGTTCTTTCACCACTCCCCATCTATTTCATTTCCCTAAGATTTATAATTTTCATGTTTTTTTTCTGCTTCATCTTCCTTCAAATCATAGACAAATGGTAGATTATGGCCTTAGATAATAAGTCAGTTAAGCCAAATTGTATCATATCTTTTATGTAAAACCTTTGTATCTCCTTTGTGTCTATTGGTAAGCAGTACAAAAAGTTTAAAAATCACATACTTCCTAAATTTCCTGTGAATTTTCAAGAAAGCGTAACCCTTCTTAGCAATGAACCTTCCATCCATGCTCCCTCATTATGCAAAGCTTACTTGTTCTAATTTCTCTATTTTCCTGGAAGAGAGGGCAAGGGAGAAAGGCGGTCTGTGAGGGATGATTCTGTGGTATCTAAAGAGAGACTTGCCAAATTAATCTTTTATCTCAGAAACCTGTAGTCTTCAAGTTATAACTTTCTCAGACCTCCAGATGATTCTACCCCATGTTATAATTCTTATATTTGTTCATCTAACCCATTTTCAACATCGTAAGACCTAGGTCTATATCCGTGTGTGTGTGTGTGTGTGTGTGTGTGTGTGTGTGTGTGTGTTAATCACTCAGTGTGATGTTTGGTACCACAATAGTTACCCAATAAAATTTATGGAGACATGAGGTTTTTTTTTGTTGTTGTTGGCCTGAAGAGCTGATCTAGTTTCTGGGATGGCTCTCATTGCTGGTTTCAAGTGAAACTGAGATATTTCTAGATGTTGCCCCTGCATTTTTCAAAGTTTGTGTAACCCTTGGTTTTGCCTCTTCCTAATCATCATTCCAGCTTGAATCCTTCACTTTTTATCCAGTCTGTCCATTCTACCTGGACTCCAAGGGCAGAGAGACCTTGCTCTATGTATGGAGACTAATATTTCACTGCCTTTTTGCCTTACACCTGCTCTTCTGCATTGCCTCCTCATTCCTTCAGTTTCATTGTCTGGTAATGGGTTCCACTAGACTAGTTTCCTGGTGAGGAACAGGTCACTAGGTGATAAGAAAAGGGGGGTTGGGGCAGTGAACGATAGGAGTACATATTATACCATTCTACTATTCTAGAAAGGATGAGGAGTTCTACAATTTAGAAAATAAGAATGAGTAATATGTCATTAAAAGATTTATTCATAAAAAGTCTTTAAAATTCCTTGGGCTTTATGGCCAAATAAGTGATTGATTAATACTTAAGTGTTACATCTCAAAAGAAGTCCTGCCAGATTCCTCGTAGAGGCAAAAATAAAATAAAAGGAACGGCAGTGAAGTGACTGTGCCTGGACTTCCTGCCCCTGGTTTGCTGTCCTCTCCTGCATCTCAGTGCCTTGGGCTGGGTTGTCTTCCGGGCGGGGAGCCATCAGTGGTGGCATTTCCCCTGGCATCAGAGCAGGACTGTGGACCTCCTGCAGGAGAGATCAAGCCACCTTTCACCTACAGAATGGTTTGTTCCAGTTTGAGAGGGCTGGAGTTTCTCTGATGGGGACATCATTAAAAGGCACAGGGAAGCTAGAGTCAACTTTGGAGGGACTCACAGGAAGTCAAAACAGTTTTTTTTTCCTCTCTAATAAAGCTGATTTCATTCTGAAGGATTCCAGAAACTAGGCAAACCTTATGGACTTAGCAACAGTGAAACATTGGTAACTGAAGTAGTCCACCCTGCCTCATTAGGGAAGGAGGGAATTTAGGCCAAGGACACAGGGTGGCCCCTCTTCCTCTATAGTGCTATGCAGTCTTTAATGTTCACCCAGAATTTGCTTTTTAAGGCATTATCTGAAAGACACACACTTTCTAAATTGTGCAACATTCAATTTATCTACCTTGGAAGGATGAATGGTTGAGTGAGTCCTGCTGAGATCTGAGCCTCTGCGTCCAGGGATTCTGAACGTTTGAAGCAGCTGCTGAGCCCACTAAGCCATCTCTCCACCCTCCAATTGGACAGCCTCACCGCCAAGGCATTTAACTTCACCAGTCATTTCCCCTTCCACCCATGTAATTTTCCAGAAATTAAACAGCAGTCGATACAAAAAAAGCAAATAAGTTGCCTTCTCGGAATTTTCTATAGATCAGTGTGCTAGTAAAATGTGTGTGCTATTTGTGGGAACATGGCAGAAAACATGGGAAGGGGTGCAGGACTAATTCAATGTCACTGATTCAATTTGTAGATGAGGGGACAGAGCATCAGCTTGTTCCTCTGTCAATGCCCAAATGCATGTCCCGTTGATTCTCCCTCAAAAATGTACACACGGCTCTCTACCGGTCCCCGTCTCCATTGCTACCAGCACAATGCAAGCCACAGGCGAATCTCAGTGAATTAAACTTCCTGAACAGACTGTGGCACTCCTTTTAAAACCTCATGATGCCTTTTCTCTTTCATGTGCAATCAAAAATCCAAATCCTGTACATGCCCTGCAGGTTCCTGTATGACTGGACACAGCCTACTTTTTTCTGACCACTTCTTAAACTGATCTCTCTACCCATTGTAATTGAACTGCCATTTATTCCTATGTTCTACAGACACCCTAAGCCCAATGCTCACTGCAGAACTCAGGCACTACTGACTCCTTCTGCCTGGAAAACTTTCATCTCAATATTAAATAACTGATTCTTTCTTCTGATCAAGGTCAAGTTCAACTCTCACCTTCTTAAATGTCTTTTTCCCAACCATCCTTTCTCATGTCACTGTCTCCCATCCCCTGATAGTTTTATCACACAATTGTGTTAGTTTTATTTGTTCTATTTACACTATCTGGATTAATTTACTTATTTATTGCCAGTTTCACTTACTAAAATGAACTTATCATATAAACATGAACTCTACTTTTCTTTATTCACTGACAATTCCCAGTGAAAGAAGGAAAGGAAGGAAGAATAGAAAGAATGAAGAATTAGAAGTATTTTCTGTATAGTAAAATTACTACAAAAAATGTATGCAATAAATTTTCATGATAAATTATTTAGTCAACTGAAAGAGATAAAACAATTTGTAGAGTAATAGTGCATTCACTGTTAATATCTGTGTGTGCCTGTATGCATATTTTTTGTTTTATAAAAAAAAATAAAAAACATACTAAAAGAAATGCACCAACACTTTTAACCAGTTTGAGGTAATTATTTCCTGTTCTGGTATTGTCTTAATTTTTATCAATACAGATATATTATCAATAATACACATATATATGTATTTTACCTATACATATATATGTATACATATATACATATATATACATATATATACATATATATATACATGTATATGTATATATATTCATATATATACATATACATATGTGTATATACATATACACATACCTATTGCTTTAGTCAAGACTCTTTTGATTGCGAGAAACAGACACCCAATTCCAACTGGCTTAAGCAAATCAAAATGTTTATTAGATTGTGTAATTGTCCTACCAAAAGGCCAAGAATGTAACAAGCCTTTCAGCCCTGCTTGGTTATTTATTATGTATTTTAGGTTAAATGATCTCTAAGAGAACATGACTAACATGACTGCTAAAAGCCTGTAAAGTCACATTTTTCTAATTCATATTAAAATGGAGATTAAAATTAAATTGAGATGCAAAGGAAATTTTCATCCACTAGCTACAACAACACAGGCCTCTGGGAACAGATCTAGTTGGGCAGGCCTTGAGTATGTACCCATCTCTTAGCAGAACACTGGACCTTTGGCAAGGTCATGTGCCCATCCACAAGTAAGAGGTGGGAGTGACAACATATTAACAGATATGGTAGGAAAAGTAGTCATGTAACTCTTAACATCACCTTTTTAGCAGCAATTCTCTGGGATTGCTTTTTAATGTGCTTTTATTGGTGCATTATAGTCTCACATCATAATGTAAATCATATTGACAATGACATACATGCACACAGCGTTTGATGAGCCCCCCATCCCAACCTCCCTGTTTCCCTCCTTCCCACTACAGAACCAAGATTGATGTTGGTATATTCACATATATACGTGGAGTCAGGGAGGAGGTCTAAGGGGAGGAGAAGAGGAAGACTGAGATTCATTGGTTTTGTTTTGAGGCAAGACTGTGTAATGTTATCATCAGACAAGTCCATGCACAGTAAGAGGGGAAAAAGACCCTGATGTTAGAAAAGTCAGTTCTGGCTCTTGGAGTAGACACTTTCTGTATAATTTGTAGAGCTTCTGATGATTGCTGACGGCCTTCCACAGTACACTGAAGTAGATTCTTATTGGTCCATAAACAGCACCCTTCTGCCCTTCCTTGGATCCAACTTAGAAACAGGCATAAAATCTAGAGTGATGAAGATCAATGTATTAAATTTATTGTTGATAAGACTGGAAAACTCATAAACTGAGGATGCAGCTGATTCATGAAATCATATGTCATAAGTCAATAATTCTCCCTTAAATTATATCTGCTCACCCAGCCCTTCACCAGTTACAAATGACAACCTCAGCCCCCTCCCCACTATGTGAGAGCTGGTCCTATTATGATTCCTCATCTGAGAGGAAGCAAACCAGAATGAGAGTTCTCTGTATCACTCATATCTGAAAAAGAGAAATCAGGATAGGTCAAGACTTGCATGGTCAATTCCTAGTCCCAAGCAACCAATCAGGAAAATCATTTCAAGTTTGATGTGTTATTTAGAGTGAGGATAAGGGAAAGCAGGAATTAAACCAGAAATTTTACTTTAATGGCAGTGTCCCATACAGAAATAGGAGACTAGGCTGAAGGTGTTGCCTTTTGAATGCCCTTGATTTTAATTCCCAGGCTAGGTTTCCCTATTATTGCTATGTTTCCGATTATTTTTTCCTTTATACTATTTTGATGTATAATTTCTATCACATACTGTAGTCCTTCAAGAGCATCTACTGAATTTTAAATCAGAAACTAAAATTGAATCTGTTTGAAATGTTCAAAGCCATCTCCAATGGCACCCTTGTAGCTCCATATAATAAATTGAACACAGGAGCAATAGCCCTATTTAGCTGATGAAATCATTGATTTCTTCTGTGTGTAATGGTCACATTAAAAGCTGAGATTTTCAACAGACATAATACAGAGTAACTCACTGCCTTATCAAATTAACAAAGAGCCTTTTAACCCTATGACCCACAGTGTAAAATGTTTATGGGAAAATGACTATGAACATAAATATTTTCAAAACATGGTGACGAAGTGTTCTATGCTGCTATTCAAAAACGACATCAATCTCTTTTTGTCTGCTTTTCTTACCCAGAAGAGACAAGAAGAATCAGTGCAAAAACAATAATTCAATCAAATGTTCTCTTAGTTGTTCTGCTTATCTAACGATAAGTTGGAAACATCTTTAGAACCTCTAATCCTGACCAGTGATTCTCAAACTTACTCGCACTATACCACAATAAAATACACGTCTGGCTGGGCACAGTGGTACATGACTGCAATACTAGTTTTGAGACGAGCCTCAGCAACTTAGTGAGGCTCTCAGCAGCTTAGTGAGAACCTGCTTCAAAATAAAAAATAAAATAGGTGTAGCTCAGAGTGCCCCTGGGTTCAATCCTCAGTACCACACACACAGAAAACAAACAAATAAATACAAGTCAAAACCTATTATTTGGGGCGTTTTTCCTCTTTCTGCATATTTTTCTCCTTTTGACATGTATTTCCTCTCATTATAGTACTTTCTTCTTTTTCTTCCTTTGTCTCAACAAATTAGCAATATTCCCATGAAATCACATTCATTTACAAATGAAATAAAGTGCAACCTTATGCTAGTAGTATTCATTACTTTGGTATATTCAATGATATTAACTAAAGAATTACCATAAAGTCATGAGGTGTTAAGATGTTAAAACAAAACAAAAAAAAAAAACAAGAAAAAGAAAAGGAGGAGTATTGAGAATTAACATGTAAAACTCAAATATCATATAGTTTATAGTCTTCTCTTTCTCAGACCAGCTACATTTGCCATGTTTTCCAACCTACCGAAATAGTGTCAGATAGAACTTTAAAAACAGTAAACCATTTTAGTCCAAATCCCTTTTTTTATGTGTTGTTTAATATAACTGTTCATGTTGTTTTGTAATCCTGTTTTATTGACATTCGGAGATAAATCATGAGCATATTTTCATTCTTCTATCACATCATTTTAAATAGGTGCATAACATTCCATTTTATCAAAGATACCATAATACATTTATTTGGTATTCTATTGCTGCAAGATTTTTCGATAGACTAGTAAACAATAATTATGATAGATATTCTTTCAGCAAAATCCTATCATATATATGTGAGGAATTTCATGGGATATATTATAAGAGGTAGAATTACTAGAGACATGTCTAGATCCTGAATATAAAAAGGATTAGATAATCCTGGCTTGGTAGTACACACCTTAATCCCAGAATCTGGGAGGCTAAAACAGGAAGATCACAAGTTGGAGCCAGCTGCAGCAGTTTAGTGAGACACTCAGCAACTTAGTGAAGCCCTATTTCAAAATAAAATAGGGCGGGTAGAACACCCCTGGGTTCTACCTCCGGGAAAACACTCACACACACGATTAGATAATAATACTTTAAAACTAAAAAAAGTTCTTAAAGAACAATGAAATTCAGGTAATTTGGTTATTGTGAAAGAGATGACTAATTATATATATATATATATATATATATATATATATATATATGTAGATATTGCATTTGCTATGAAAATAAGCATGTTAAATATTTATAATTGATGATGTTTGAAAGTAAAAGAATGAATAGCAACAGATTATGTGGTAAACACAAATTTTCTACCTATGTACCTATGCATCCATTCATCATCTAACTATCTAAATATATGTCTATGTGTCTATTTATCTATTTCTAAGATCAATAATTATTAAAGTGGCAATCTCCAGAAAACAGTCATCTTAGAAAAGGATATAAGGATAGAAGATATTACTAAATAGACAGTCTTCCTACAGAGCCATAGAGGATGATTTACCCCATGGCTGCTTTAAAGTTTTTTTATGGAATTTTTTGTTTAAATTTAAGGACAAAATCTTGGCATGGTGGTGCACAGCTATAATACCTGTACTTAGGAGATCAAGATAGACAGGAGGGTCAAAGTTTCAAGATCAGCCTCAATAGGCTGGCATGGTGGCATGCGCCTGTAATCCCCCTAGTTCGGAGGCTGAAACAGGAGGATCTCGGGTTTATGGCCAGCCTCAGACATTTATCGAGGCCCTCAGCAACTTGGTGAGACCCTGTTTCAAAATTAAAGAATAAGAGAGGGCTGGGGTTGTAGATCAGAAATAGAATGCCCCTGAGCTCAATCCTCAGAATCACAGAAACAACAATAACAACAACAGCAAAAACAGCCTCAGTAACTTAGTGAAACTCTCAGCAACCTAGTGAGACCCTGTTTCGAAGCAAAAAAAAGAAAACATAAAAGGGCCGGAGATACAAATCTGAGATAGAATGCCTCTGGGTTCAATCTCCAATACCAAAAAGAAAAAAAAAAGGACAAAATAATTTCCACAAAACCAAAGAGATAATAAGCCTAAACATCATGAGCAAAAAATCAAATAAAATAAACAACTTGAGTGAGATATTTTGTTAGAAGGCATAAGAGAATGACCCATCATCTGCAAAGAGGATGGTTAGGAAATTGGTCTGGATTGTCTAAAAGAGAAGTTGTGATTCCATATAAATGATCCACATCATTTAATGCAAATGTTTGCTCCAAAGACTGTGTGTGTGTGTGTGTGTGTGTGTGTGTGTGTGTGTGTGTGTGTGCTGACAATGAGAGGGGGAAAAAAGTGTAACTGGTTAAGCCCTTGAATAGATTTGTAATTCCCCCAGAGAATCTGATAATACAGCTGAGGCGTTCTGCCATGATCAAAGCCTCGGTGTCATATATTTGGACATTCTAAAACCTGGTCTTTGAAACGAGGCACTGAAATGTAAGTCATATGACGGAATACAAAGGAAATGAGGTGGAGAATAAGATGTGGATGAAATCTTGACCCTGCTGCTCCATTAGTCAAGTGACCTTGGAAAAGTCAATTTCTCAGGGTGCAGAGTTCCCATTTGAATGGAAATGGTTAGTGGGCACCAAACTTATGATTTAGGAATGTAAATTCGTTCTCAGCACGCAATCTGGAATACAATAGGTCTGCATGTTTTTCTGGAATCAAAATGATTGTAGTGAGTGTTGTTATTTCATAATACCAGTTTTGTTTTAACTTTTCCCACGTTTATGAATTCTTGAGTTCTCACCATATCCCTCTGAGTGCTGCATTTGCTTAATAATTCATCATTTTTGCTGGGTGAAATGCACACCCAACCATGCAAAAAAACCCCAAAAAAACACTGAGCGTGAACCTGTTGGGTTTTGGAATCTCACATATGGATCCGTATTCAGGCCAAAACCTAGACACGTACAAGATTGGAGCCGGTACAGAATATTAAGGACGAATCTGGGAATGAGAGAGTCTATACAGAGTTTGTTTGAATGCTAATAAATCATGAAATCCCTGCTTCCTGGCTGCTGGGATTTGCTGCATAAAAAGCCTGCAATTCAACGAAGAAGGAGGTTCCCTGCAGAACTCCTTAGTCTGGCCCTCACCAATACACTCCAGGCAGAAAAAGGCAGAGTCAGTGTTAGGAAAGGAAACTGAAGAGCTTTCAGGAATGGAAGAGATCCCTTGTTCCAGAATCCTACATATGTATAATTGTTATTTTAATACTAAAGACTCACTCGGTGGCAGAATCGTGACTGCGCTGTGAACAGGACTCCTAACTGCACAGCTGGTTGTTGAGTTAATTTACTTCTTTTAAGGGTCCCTTTGCGCTCGTTTGATATTGTTTTCTGTGTGCAGCCTCCCTCCTGGGTCTCTTGGCAAGTCAATCTACCTCTCTGAATTTAATGTCCTCTGACATGGGCATGGTCAGGAGAGGGAAAGCTGAGCTCAGGGGCAGGAAACAAGCTCCACCAAGCTCCAAGGGAGACCACATATTCATTCCCTCCCCCACCCCCTCCCCCAGCCTGAGGACTGTGGGAAAACCTCCCCAGAATCAAGCAAGGATGAGAAAGCACACAGGCCACATAGCCTGAATGTAAGAAGACACTGAATCCAGAAACAATGCTT
This sequence comes from Graphiurus murinus, assembly GCA_004027655.1. Lineage (NCBI taxonomy): Eukaryota > Metazoa > Chordata > Mammalia > Rodentia > Gliridae > Graphiurus > Graphiurus murinus. The sequence continues at coordinate 480 of PVLC010008388.1, read as the reverse complement.
CCCGAGCAAACATCTCCAGCTCTGCCTCCTCCTCGCAAATTCTCACTGCACATGTGAAACTCATTTAACAAGATATCCCCATTTCCTCTGAACAGTGGTGAAAATATTCCTACAGGACTTTATTAAGACAGACCCCAAAGTACTCATCAGGCCAGCAGAAGGGAAGAATCCTGCTGTGGCTTTCCTACACATAACACCGCTGCAATTAAGGAAGAAACCAATATCAAAGCAGACAGGTAACTTTATAAGCACACCAGGCATCTGCCCATGCCGAAGGCCACATTTTTAAAGGAAAGAGCCATTATTTTTCCAATGGTACAGGAAAGGAGCTGCAGGACATGCAGGTTAAATTGAAAAGGCCTTACAAGCACCTTAGGAGGTTAACAGCATCACCTGAAGCCAGGTTCCTATCAGTTATGGATTCAATATTTTGTTGAAATTTGATGAGGTCCACGGAGATGTTTGTAGAGGGGAGATGTG
>PVLC010008387.1:0-58614 GCA_004027655.1 Graphiurus murinus | reverse complement strand
CGGGTGTGATCGGACCCAGCATCATACCAACCTAAGACAGGAAGGTGGTCTTGCTACCACTGTTCTAAGGACGGGTAAGGATGATTGCTAGGGTCTGACCACCTAAGACAGGCACCATCTATGGCCACTTTATATATAAACAGTTAGGGGGAGATGTCGGGGGCCTAGACTGGCCAGCTGGACCTCGCCTCTAGATGGCAACTGGCAGAGTGCCAGAAGCAGCTGCAGGTGAATAACATCCCAGGACTGTGCCACGCCAGAGCGCATGCACCAGCACGCCCGACTCATGACCGGCCCAGGTGAGAGCTGTATGAGATGCCCCGTGGCTTAGGCCCTGCGCAGCTTTAAAAGCCTCCACCTCTCGCCTAGAGAGAGAGCTGCTGGGGAAAGCCTGGTTGGGAAGTTGCTGGGCTGGGTTGCTGGGAGAAGTTCTGGGAGGAAGTGGTTGGGAAGAGGTTGGCCGGGTTGCTGGGGAAGTCCTGGGAAGAAAGATTGTGGGTTGCTACTGGAAGTCGGGTTGCTAGAGAGAGGGGTTATTGGAAGTTTGTAGGAAAAGCACTATTTGGAAAGACGACCTCTTTACTGTGTTTGTTATCGCTGGTGCAATGCTCTTGATCCCAGAAAGAGAGAGATATAATAAAAGAGGTTCGAACCAGTAATATTTAGCCAGTGTCTTTTATTGGGGCCTTGGGCTGAGGGTTCAGCCTGGGGTGCCTGATACACACCCTCCTTAGTCATCCTGCAAACCCTCCTGTAAGAATCATGCACACCCTCCTGTAAGAGTCCTGCACACCCTCCTGAAAGAATCCTGCACACCCTCCTGTAAGATTTCCTGCACACCCTCCTGTAAGATTCCTGCTCACCCACCTGTAACCAGCCTGCACACTCTCCTGTAACCATCCTGCACACCGTCCTGTAAAAATCACACACACCCACCTGTAAGAATGCTGCACACCCTCCTGTAAGATTAACTGCACACCCTCCTGTGACCATCCTGCACAACCTTGTAAGTATCCTGCACACATGCCTCTAACTGTCCTGCACACACTCCTGAAACTATCCTGCACACACTACTGTAAGTATTCTGCACACCCTCCTGTAACCAGCCTGCACACCCTCCTGTAACCATCCTGCACACCCTCCTGTAACCATCCTGCACACCCTCCTGTAAGAATCACGCACACCCTCCTGTAAGAATCATGCACACCCTCCTGTAAGAGTCCTGCACACCCTTGTAAGTATCCTGCAACCCTATTGTAACTATCCTGCACACCCTCCTGTAAGTTTTCCTGCACACCCTCCTGTAACCATCCTGCACACACTTGCAGGTATCCTGCACATCCTCCTGTAAGAATCCTTCACACCCTCCTGTACCCATCCTGCACACCCTCCTGTAACCATCCTGCACGCCCTCCTGTAACCATCCTGCATACGATCCTGGAAGAATCATGCACACCTGTCATAAGAATCCTGCACACCCTCCTGTAAGATTCCTGCTCACCCACCTGTAACCATCCTGCTCACCCACCTGTAACCATCCTGCACACGCTCCTCTAACCATCCTGCACACCCTCCTGTAACCATCCTGCACACCCTCCTGTAGGAATCATGCACACCCTCCTGTAAGAATCATGCACACCCTCCTGTAATAGTCCCTCACACCCTTGTAAGTATCCTGCAACCCTCTTGTTACTATCCTACACATCCTCCAGTAAGAATCCTGCACACCCTCCTGTAAGAATCATGCACACCCTCCTGTAACCATCATGCACACCCCCTGTAAGAATCATGCACACCCTGCTGTAAGAATCCTGCACACCCTCCTGTAAGATTTCCTGCACACCCTCCTGTAACCATCCTGCACACTTGCATGTATCTTGCACATCCTCCTGTAAGAATCCTGCACATCAGGAATCCTTCACATCCTCCCGTAACCATCCTGCACACCCTCCTGTAACCATCCTGCACACCCTCCTGTAACCACCCTGCACACCCTCCTGTAACCATCCTGCATACCCTCCTGTAAGTATCATGCACACCCTTCTGTAAGAATCCTGCACACCCTCCTGTAAGAGTCCTGCACACCCTCCTGAAAGAATCCTGCACACCCTCCTCTAAGATTTCCTGCACACCCTTGTAAGTATCCTGCACACTCTCCTGTAGCTATCCTGCACACCCTCCTGTAAGAATCCGGCACACCCACCTGTATGGAGCCTTCACACCCTCCTCTAAGATTTCCTGCACACCGTCCTGTGACCATCCTGCACAACCTTGTAAGTATCCTGCACACCCCCCTCTAACTGTCCTGCACACTGTCCTGTAACTGTCCTGCACACCCTACTGTAAGTATTCTGCACACCCTCCTGTAACCATCCTGCACATTCTCCTTTAAGAATCCTGCACACCTTCCTGTAAGTATCCTACACACCCTCTTGTAAGATACCTGCTCACCCACCTGTAACCATCCTGTAATACCCTCCTGTAACTAGCCTGCACACTCTCCTGTAACCATCCTGCACACCCTCCTGTAACCATTCTGCAACCCTCCTGTAAGAATCATGCACACCCTTCTGTAAGAACCCTGCTCACCCTCCTGTAAGAGTCCCGCACACACTCGTGTAAGAATCCTGCACACCCTCCTGTAAGATTTCCTGCACACCCTCCTGTAACCATCCTGCACACCCTCTTTAGCCATCCTGCAAACCCTCCTGTAAGAATCATGCACACCCTGCTGTAAAAATCCTGCACCCCTCCTGTAAGAGTCCCGCACACACTCCTGTAAGAATCCTGCACACCCTCCTGTAAGATCTCCTGCACACCCTACTGTAACCATCCTGCACACCCTCTTTAGCCATCCTACAAACCCTCCTGTAAGAATCATGCACACCCTGCTGTAAGAATCCTGCACCCCTCCTGTAAGAGTCCCGCACACACTCCTGTAAGAATCCTGCACACCCTCCTGTAAGATTTCCTGCACACCCTCCTGTAACCATCCTGCACACACTCCTGTAACCACCCTGCACACATCTGTAAGTATCCTGCAACCCTCTTGTAACTATCCTGCACACCCTCCTGTAAGAATCCTGCGCACTCTCCTGTAAGTATCCTGCGCACCCTCCTGTAACCATCCTGCATACCCTCCTGTAACCATCCTTCACACCCTTTTTAGCCATCCTGCAAACCCTCCTGTAAGAATCATGCAAACCCTTCTGTAAGAAATCTGCACACCCCCCTATAAGAGTCCTGCACACCATCCTGAAAGAATCCTGCACACCCTCCTGTAAGATTTCCTGCACAACCTCATGTAACCATCCTGCACACCCTTGTAAGAATCCTGCACACACTCCTGTAGCTATCCTTCACACCCTCCTGTAAGAATCCGGCACACCCACCTGTAAGAATCCTGCACACCCTCCTGTAAGATTTCCTGCACACCCTCCTGTGACCAGCCTGCACAACCTTGTAAGTATCCTGCACAACCTCCTGTATGATTTCCTGCACACCCTCCTGTGACCATCCTGCACAACCTTGTAAGTATCCTGCACATCCGCCTGTAACCGTGCTGCACACCCTCCTGTAACTGTCCCGCACACCCTCCTGTGAGTACCATGCACACCCTCCTGTAACCATCCTGCACACCCTCCTGTAACCATCCTGCAATTCTCCATTAAGAATCCTGCACACCCTCCTGTAAGAATCCTGCGCACCCTCCTGTAATATTCCTGCTCACCCACCCGTAACCATCTTGCACACCCTCCTGTAACTAGCCTGAACACCCTCCTGTAACTATCCTGCACACCCTCCTGTAACCGTCCGGCACAACCTCCTGTAACCATCCTGTACTTCCTACTGTAACCATCCGGTACGCCCTGTTGTAAGAATCCAACACACTCTACTGTAACCATCCCACACACCCTGCTTTAAGAATCCTGCACACCCTCCTGTAACCATCCTGCACACCCTTGTAAGTATCCTGCACACACTCCTGTGACTATCCTGCACATCCTCCTGTAAAAATCCTGTACACCCTCCTGTAACCATCCTGCACACCCTCCAGAAAGAATCCTGCACACCCTCTTGTAAGAATCCTGCACACCCTTCTGTAAGATTTCCTCCACACCCTCCTGTGACCATCCCGCACACCCTTGTAAGTATCCTGCACACCCTCCTGTAACTGTCCTGCACACCCTCCTGTAACTATCCTGCACACTCTCCTGTAAGTATCCTGCACACCCTCCTTTAACCATCCTGCACAGCCTCCTGTAAGAATCCTGCACACCCTCCTGTAAGTATCCCTCACACCCTCCTGTAACCATCCTGCACACCCTCCTGTAACTATCCTGCACACCCTCCTGTAACCGTCCTGCACACTATTCTTTAACCATCATGCACAACATCCTGCACACCATCCTGTTACTATACTGCACACCATCCTGCACACCATCCTGCACACCTCGTTTAACCATCCTGTACACCCTCCTTTAACCATCCTGCACACCCTCCTTTAACCCTCCTGTAACCATCCAGAACACCATCCTGTAACCATCCTGCACACCCTCCTGTAACCTTCCTTCTCACCATCCTGCAAAACATTTTACACACCATCCTGTAACCATCTTGCACACCATCTTGCTACCTTCCTGAAAACCATCCCGCACACCAACCTGTAACTATACTGCAGACCATCCTGTAACCATCCACACCCCATCCAGCAAACCATTCTACACACCATCCTGCAACCATCCTGCACACCATCTTAGAAAAGGAAAGCATCCTAGCAAAGTTCACTTCACTGCGAACTTTCATATCTGGCTGCTTCACCGCGCACCCTCACATCAGGCCTCTTCACCGTGCACCCTCAAATCTGGTCGCCTACCTGTGACCCTCAAACAGGCCTGCCTTCCGTCACTTCCCTCGTGACCCTTAACTCACAACCTTTGTCGCCCAATGCGACCTTCAACTCTGACGCTATATAGCCACTTCCTTGACTTAAAAACTTTGATAAGAACTAAATTACAAGTATTTGTATAATACCATTTATCTGTCATCATCCGCGACTCGGGCCTCGGGATTCTCTGGTTTTGAGGTTCCACGTACGGGCCACCGCTTACCGGGAACCCCAGGCTGAACCCTCAATTGTTGAGGCCCCAATAAAGACGATGCCTGCATGTTGCTGATTCAAACCTCTCTTTATTATACCTCTCTCTCTGGGATCGAGGGCACTACACAGGCAGTAACAATCACAGCACAGAAGCCGTCTCTCCAAATAGTGCCTTTCCAACAGACTCCCAATAACCCTTCTCTCCAGCAACCCACCAACCACCAGCAACCAACAACCTTTCCTCCCAGAACTTCTCCAGCAACCCACTCCAGCAACAACCCAGCCAGCCTCTCCCTCACATGCGAGAGGTGGAGGCTCTTAAAGCCACACAGGGCCGGAGCCACGAGGCGTCTCATACAGCTCTCACCTGGACCGGCCACGAGCTGGGCGTGCTGGTGCATGCGCTCTGGTGTGGCGCAGGGCTAGAATGATACCACCTGCAGCCACTTCTGGTACTCTGCCAGGCACCATCTAGAGGCGGGGTCTTTCCAGCTGGGCTAGGCCCCCGAAAATCCTGCACATTATCCTGCTGAGCCCACACCCGAGTATCGTGCACCATCTACTGTAAACAGGTATCACTACACACCCTCTTGTAAGTGATTCATAGTCCCTACAATTTATAATTCAGCACAACACGGGCTGACCCTGTTCTTGCACACCCTGCTGTAAGAATCCTGCACAGCCTCCTGTAAGAGTCCTGCACATCCTTGTAAGTATCCTGCAACCCTCTTGTAAGTATCCTGCACATCCTCCTGTAAGATTTCCTGCACACCCTCCTGTAACCATCCTGCACACACTTGTAAGTATCCTACACACACTCCTGTACCTATTCTGCACATCCTCCTGTAAGAATCCTGCACACCCTCCTGTAAGATTTCCTGCACACCCTCCTGTAACCATCCTGCACACACTTGTAAGTACCCTGCAACCCTCTTGTAGCTATCCTGGACATCCTCCTGTAAGAATCCTACACACCCCCCTGTGAGAATCCTGCACACTCTCCTGTAAGTATCCTGCACACCCTCCTGTAACCCATCCTGCATACCCTCCTGTAACCATCCTGCACACCCTCTTTAGCCATCCTGCAAACCCTCCTGTAAGAATCATGCACACCCTTCTGTAAGAATCCTGCACACCCTCCTGTAAGAGTCCTGCACACCCTCCTGAAAGAATCCCACCTGGTCTTGAGCTGAATTCAAAAGTCTGAAAAATTTGTAGTGCTTTAAGAGAGACAGGTGTTCACAGTGAGCACCAGCCAGGTCCACCTGTGGTGTGCTGAACTATAAATTGTGGGCACTTCAAACACTTCCAGGAGAGAGGGCAGTGCTACCAACTTTCAGTGGGATGTGCGCATAACCCAGGAGAGGATTTGCAGGTAACCTAGGTGCATGCGTGTGCTACTCATTTACAGGAGGATGTGCACACTACCCAGGTGCAGAGTCAGCCTGTACTTGCTGAACTACCAACTCTGATTCATTTGTAGTGATTAAAGGAAGATGGTGTGCACTGTGCACATACAGGAACAACCTGTGTTGTGCAGAACCATAAATTGTGTGCACTATGAATCACTTAAAGGGAGGTGTTCAGTACTACATGCTTACAGTAGGATGTGCATGCTGCCCCGGTGCAGAATCAGCCCGTCCTGAGCTGAAGTTAAAATTGTTGGTACAGTGAAGTTCCTATAAAAGGTGTGTGTGCGCCAAGCAAAAGCAGGGTCCCCCTGTGTTGTGCTGTATCATAAATCGTGGTCACTGAAGGTGCTTGTAGGAGGGCTGCAGCACTGCTCACTTACAGGAGGATGTGCATGCCTCACAGGTGCAGGGTGTGCCTGTGCTGTGTGGAATTCAAAACTCTGGTTAATTTGTATGTTTAAGAGAGGTTGGTGTTCTGCATTAGGATGTGCACACTACTTGGTTGCAGGATCAGCCTGTCCTGAGCTGAATTCAAAAGTCTGGAAAATTCGTAGTGCACTAAAATGGTGTTCACCATGCACTTGCAGGGACTACCGGTGTTTGCTGAATTGTAAATTGTGGGCACTACAAATCGCTTTCAGGAGGGTGTGCAGTGTCACGCACTTAAAGTGGGATATGCATACTTCCCAGGTGCGGGGTTGCTCCATCCTGAGCAGAATTCAAAACTATGGATATAGTGAAGTACTTGGACATGGTGTGTGTGTGCGTGTTGTGCATCAGCAGGGTTTGCCTGTGTTTCGCCGAATTATAAATTGTGGCCACTGTGCGGCGCTTACAGGATGGTGTGTATGGCTACATACTTACATGAGGATGTGTAAGCATCTCAGGGGAGGGCTCACCTGCAACCCAGGCATTGTTGGTTTACAGAAAGATGTGCGTGCATACACTACTTCTTTACAAAAGGATGTGGTCGAGGGCACTCTGTGCTTACAGGAGGGTGTGCGTACATGTGTCCCCACTGTTACAAGAGGATGTGCACGTGTGTGCTCTGTGCTTACAGGACGTTGTGCAACTGGCACAGGTGCAGCGTCAGCTATGCTGTCCTGAATTCAAAACCCAGGTTAATTCCTAGTGCTTAAAGAGAGACAGGTGTGAACCCTGCTACAGCAGGGTCAGCCGGTGTTGTGCTGAATTATAAATTTTGGGCACTGTGAATCACTTACAAGAGGGTGTGTAGTGATACCTGTTTACAGTAGGCTGTGCATGATACCCGGGTGTGGGGTCACCCGGTCTTGAGCTGAATTCAATAGTCTGGAAACATTGTAGTGCTTTAAGAGACACAGATGTTCACAGTGAGCACCAGCCAGGTCCACCTGTGGTGTGCTGAACTATAAATTGTGGGCACTTCAAACACTTCCAGGAGAGAGGGCTCAAGGGAAAGTAATTTTCTGAACAGGAAATTTGGTTATAAAACTGTTTATAACCAAATAGCTTATAAACAAAAAATGTTATGGGAATCAGTTTGGTGACAGTCAGAACATGGTAATTAGGCTTCCTTTCCTCCTTCTGATAAAAGCCACTGTTACATAAAAATAAATAATCTGTCCTAATAAAAGTTTTGTGGATCTGACGGCATGCAAGAGAAGCCCACCTAGGAGTTAAGTATATTGATATTGATAAAAGACATGTATTGGGCCTGGGGCTGTAGCTCAGTAGAGTACATGCCTAGAATGTGTGATGCAGTGGGTTCAACATCAGCCCTTAACAAAAGATGATGTGTGAATAGGGAGCTCTATGTGCATCTGTGTGTGTGTGAATGTATGTGTGTGTATGTGTATGTGTGTTTGCATGTAAACATCTGCACATGTTTGTGTTTCTATATAAAACATTTTGTGGAAGCTGAAGTTAACATTGCATAATCATTGTCTCATGCATTTTCAAACTCATTGTATAGTTGTCTTTTCATTTGTTAGTATTTGTACATATTAAGCAAAATGAAAACATATGAAATAGCAGTCACTCCTGTAGATTAAGAAAGAAGTGTCCTGGACCAGGCAGCCATGGAAAAAAATTTGTCTTTATTTTTTACCTCTCTCTATGATATCATTTTGGTGATATTGAAAATAGCAACAAATAGAGAAATTGGAAGTTAATTTACAAGTGTGATATTTTTCTGCTGGTGTGTAATGGCTTTCAACTAAAGCAGACTACATTCTTAATAATAATCTCGAATGTCACGTTGGAGCAGTACTTATGTCAGAGTATAGAGGCTGATTTATACATTTATAATGACTCCCAAGCTCTAAAGTACTAAGGTTTCTTTCTTTGATATATTAACAAAAATTGATTAAAGGAGAGAAATAGAGCAATTCCTGACCATTTAATGTAAGTTATACTTACACTAACATCTTAAATTTCTATTTTTAATAATATACATGAATAACTTTTCATATATGGATAGATTCGATTTTCTTCTTAGTCCATTAAAGTCTGGAAAATATACTTGCACATTTATATTAGGATGCATTGTAAAAATTCTGAAATAGTAATATTTTAGTATGCTAAATCTTGTTATAACTATATATCAAGGTCACTCACTGAAGTGAACCTTAGGGGGAGGGAGGGGGAGGGAATGGGGAGGGAGTGGGGAGGGAATCGGGGAAGGGGTCAAATGAGAATTGTGTACAAATATGTTGTTAACAATTTGTACTCAACAAAGATGTATGTTATATTGCACGAGTTACTACAATAAAAAATTTAAAAAAAAGAAAATGTGGGAAAAACTAAAAAAAATAAAATAAAATTGTATGCTTAGAAATAAAATCACTATTGCAACCTAAAATTTTTAAAACTCTTTGGTTAAAATTATCATAATCTTTGATTTATTATCTTAAATCTTGCTACTCTTTGCTCACCTATATTTTGAAATCAGTATAACATATGTCATAGTATGTCAAATGAATTCATTTTTCTAAATTTCAGTATTTTCTGTAAAAATGATATCTGAATACATGTATACAACTATAAATTCATTGAACTATTAAATTAAAATCTTAGCAATCTATTATCCATAGCCATGCATTACAATTTGATATTTTTTTAAGTTTTAACTAAATGACAAACATAAAAAGTAAAAACATTACTTACTGCACTTTATCTTTCTGTCATGTTTTCTACTTGTATGACAGATAAAATTTGGGTAAATACGTCAAAACTCACTTTGTTTACTCTTTATCTCATTCTAGTGTTTTTCAGCAAGTGAAGCAAAGGTGTCTGCTTCCTCTGGAATTATTCAAAGTTGACAAGTTCCAGGTGGAAACTTTGAAAAATAAATAAATAAATTTGAAATAAATAAATTACTTAATTTGAAAAATAAATAAATAAAATAAAACAAGTTATGTAGAGAAAAGTACTTCTCAAAATTTAAGAAATAGCACACAAAGTCTGCATCTGGAAAGTTAGTAAATTTGCAGAGTAGATAAAGAAGCTTCCCCTCCTTCACAAAAGAGGGTAATTTTTTTTTTAGTTTTTTTATTGGTGCATTCTAATCATACATCTTGATGAAGTTCAGGGTAATAGAGTTATACATTCACACAGTACTCATTCAGCCATCTCTCAGTCCCCCCTACCCTCCTTCTCCCTCTCCACCTTCCTGTGCTCCACACATTTATTGGCATCGATAAGTTTGTGTATGTACATCATGTCCTTTGAGGTGTTTCCCTCTTCAAGTCTTCCTCTCTCCTCTCATCTCCTTCAGTTAGAGGCCCTACTTCACTCCACTAAGGTTTCTCCTCCTTTGTCTGGAATCCCTCCAAAACAGCATCTTTTTAAAACAGAGATAAAAATTTGAATTTGAACATGTATTTACTAAAGCATGTAAAAATATGTATACGTCCATGTTTTCCTGGAAGAAATCTAAATATATTCCGAAATTTTAGACATATCACTATAAGATATTTTAAAATTATTTTAAGGATTAAAGTAACATTTTGTACAACTGAAATGTATGACTATGAATTTCAACCAACCAAATTACATAGTATTTTAATAGCACTTTAAACATAAGAAGGTTATGTGGAAGATGTTTTAATTTTTTATCAAGCTTATGCAAATGATAGCAGATGATAATTCTCATGAATTAGCAATTAAATTAAGCCACAATGAAAAAGCAAAAAATAGTGATCATCCTTCATGAATTCTCTGAGCAACACATGGTTATTAACAAAATGTGAATTTAAATCTAAATCAGACATGATAAAAAGTCCCTATCATATCATTCTGTAAAAAAATATTTCACTAATAAAATACAATATTAACCTGGTTCATGAGATTTCCAAGAAAGGAACTGGCTTTTTAACTTAGATTTCATATTTTTCAAATTATCTTATAAGCCATATTATAATTAATAAAACTTTTATATATCCTAATGTGCTTATTTCAAAACCAAAATATCTATTCTGTAACTGATTATTACTGAGGACAGGAGAAACACACAAGTACTATTACTACAACATATCTTTTTAGTTAAACAATGGATTCTAAATCTACCACATTAAATTTTCTATAAATATAAAATTATCTGCATCAAAATATTTTTCAAATAACTTACCAAAGATATTAAAGATGGCCAAGCTCAGTGGTGTATGCTTGTAACTCCAGTACTTGGAAGGCTGAGATAGGAAGATTGCAGGTTCGAGGATGGCTTCAACAACATATCAAGGCCATCAGTAATTTACCAGGACCTTGTTTCAAAATAAAAAGTAATATAGGGTTGGAGGTCTAGCTCAGAGGTAGAATTCCCTGGGTTCAATCCCCAGTACCTAACACACACACACACACACACACACACACACATACACACACACGCACACACACATACACACACTATATATATAAAGATGATTTAATCTCATTAATAAAATGACTCCTCAGACTTCATGAGGGGTCCTAACTATATTTATACTAGTGCATGTTTATTAATAATTTGAAAAAAAATGATAGTTTAATGGCAAAGGTTAAACTAATTTTTAACTTGTAAGAATTTTTGTAATTCGGGTAATGGGAATTTGAAATGAGGACACCATTGTTTGGGGATTCATGTGGTATATTTATGTGGTTCAAAGTAATTTGCTTATAAAAAAATAAAAACTATTTTTAGAGGTCCCCATGTAGAAAAGACTGCTGGACATACACTGGCTACATATAACCACAATTTACCCCTAAAGACACAAAGGGTTGACTGAATACACAACCAGCCCAGGTATGACTATTCTGAATACCGCTACCTTGAACAGCCTCTGAATGAGGTGGTGCTCCCAACTGGTCTGAGGGTACAAGTCTCTTTGATTTGTATTTGTAATTTTCTCAAACTCAAGTGTATATCACTACAGTGCTGAATCCCCTAGGGAGGACCTCGGTAGCTCCCCTGATGACTCCTTGAGATGTCTCCTCTAATTCTCTTTGTTTGAACCCTGGCTGTACTTGCCTCCCAGACCCTCACCTCTAGCCTCTTCATTCTGGGCTCTACTAGTAATATTATAATAAAGGCGAAGTGTCAAAAGCTTTTCCTCTAAGATCTGGAAGAAGACAAGGATACCTACTTTCATTACCTCTACTTGCCATAAGACTGGCAGTCCCAGCCAAAGCAAAAAGGCAAGAGAGAGAAGTGCAAGGGATCCCAATTGGAAAGGAATAGGTTTAATTGTCCCTGTTCACAGATGACAGATGTTCTGTCTTATATACGGAACATCCTAGACTCCACTACAGAACTATAGGGACTATTTTTTTTTTAATTTTCCTCTTTTGCACTTCTTCATGGCACATATCATTCCTGACATTTTGTGATTTTATAGGCCTATTTGCCTCTCTATTCAGTAGAACGTGCAAGTTCCAAAAAAGAAAAAGCTTGACATCGTTTTATTGTAACTATGAAATACGCTATAGTATCTGGCAAGTAGTAGTTATGCATAAATATCTGTTAAGTAAATGAGACTGTAATTAAAATTCTATCTCCTCACAAGCTTTGAGTATGATAAATATAAGATCTCACTAAATACTTTCAGTGACTTCTTCCAAAGTTAATATTTCAATTACTTTAGAGCTTTTGTAATAGGGGAAGTGTACAATTTATACATATATCAATGGATTATATAGTACAACATGGGACTACTGGCTGACTAATTTTCTCCGTGGCATATGGTGTTTTTTCTTATTTTTGTGGAAATAAATCCAAACATACTATCAATGGGATATTCATGAATTTGATTAATTTTATTCAGAAGTGTTTCTAAATAACATTTCTTTCTTTTCAATGTAAGTAAAACTATTGAAATAAATATCATTTACCCTTGGGCAATTATTTTGCTAGTTACAGATGACTACTAAATTGAATGAACATTGAGAATATAAGAGAAAAACAGAACAACAGAAGAGCTTAAAAAAATAAAACTTGGTGAAACAGTCTATTGATTGCATTGAGAAAAAATGAAGGAGAATATAACACATTTATTGAACTCAGATATATGTCCATCTGTTAGCTATTCCTGTATTGCTGGGGTGTTACTAATATCTGATAATAATAGATAAAATTATTTTATCTATAATATATAAAATCAAGTTAATTATACAAATGATCCTAGAAACATAGATACTAAAACATAATTTTACTCATAAAATGGAGGGTTTTTAAATTTTTAACTTTCAATATTCACTATAATTTCATGTAATTTTCCTGTAGACAAAACAACAAAAAGTACTTTTTAACAACTGCAAATTTTTGCAACTTTACTAACAGACAGATTCTGTTTTTTCACAGTCTCTTTTATTTGGCCATAAACAAACAGAAAACCTTCCATGATTCAAGTTTGACATTTGAAAAAGATATTTAACTTCATTAAATTGCACTTCAAATAAATGTACTCGCCGGGCATGTTGGAGTACATTTATTATCCCAATACTTGGGAGGTTGAGACAGGGGGATCACAGGTTTGAGGACAGCCTCAGCAAGTATGAGACTCATCAACCTAATGAGACCCAAAATAAAAATAAAATAGGCTGGGGTGTAGCTTGGAGATAGAATGCCCCTGGGTTTAATCACCAGTACCACAATACATACATACATATATATTGATTGATGATAGCTAGCTAGCTAGCTAGTTGCTGATGATGATAGATAGATAGATGATAGATAGATAGATAGATAGATAGATAGATAGATAGATAGATAGACAGACATATAGATAGATAGATAGATAGATAGATAGATAGATAGATAGATAGATAGATAGATAGATAGTACCCAAAGGAAATATTCCTCTACATATTTTCAACTAAAGTTACCTATCAGATTAATCATATTTTTTAAGGGGAGTTTTCTGGTATTTTTTCTTGTAGTAGGTAAAAGTCAAGGAAAAACAAACAGATTTTATCTTTCAAACCTGAAAACTTCTTTATCACCTTGTCAGTAATTAAACCATATAATTGAAAATACATTAACATTGTAAGCTATGAAATATGATTTAAAATTTTCCCCCAGAAAATAATCACTTTCCATGTAATAAAGTTGTAATTTATTATTTTTATATTTGTTAAACCTAGTCTTATTTTACAATATCATATCTTTAAACATACTATTAATGTTTCCAAATGCTTAGAAATCACATTTAATTCAAAAGATTAATAATTTTCTCATTTTATGGGCTATGGATTACTGTGGTAGAAATGCATATATTCTGAATATTTTTCACCCTTATATTCAGTTTCTTCTAAACTTGATAACATAATTCATAGCCTCATATATATTTGGGCATTTAATTTTGCTTTACCTATACAATCTGGTTTCTAAGACTCAAAACTGTATCTAGATTTTTACTTACCATGTTCTGCCAGGGTCCAGCCCTTGGAGGCAGTGGGATTGGGGGTCCCTCAAGAGGTGTGGATTGAGACGAGGTCGCGAGAATACACTCGCATCAAATGCAATGTTGAAGTGCATCTGTTTTATTGTTTGTCAGTTCTTGTTTTATACTATTTTTTCTTACAAGGAGACATACAGAACAGGAATTTTTACAGACTTGTTTTTCCAAAGGTTATCCTCAATCAGTTAAGGTTACAACGCGTATATAAAAATTATTTTCCATTAGTTAAAATTTTTACAATTTTGCTTAGCCCCATTAAGCAGTGTTCTATCTTATCTCAGGTAGTTAGGGAGTTCCAGGTGGGACCAGGTAATAGCTATTTAGATACACTAGCAAAGCCTGTTTCTAGGCTAATGCTTGTAAAAGGTTAATGCATTGGGTTGTCTCCAGGCACTGCTTGTTTTCAGCTAAGAGATCAGTTATCTGTCAGGCCACATGTTTCTAAGAATTTTTCCTTTATAATTAATATAAAAGCAAAATCCAAAGCATCCAAAATTCCCAGAATATAATAATGCAAAGTGGGATATGCCACGCATTCCTTCTTTTGGAATCGTCTGCCTTGCAGGACTCCAGCGGACTGAGCCTTGCTCAAGATCTAGCTACTAAGAAGCTGTGGCAATATTCTTTTCCATTTATTTATTTATTTATTTATTTATTTATTTATTTATTTATTTATTTATTTATTTATTATTTTGTGGTGCTGGGGATTGAACCCAGGGGCATTCTACCTCTGAGCTCCACCTCCAGCCTTATTTTTTATTCTTTATTTTGAAACAGCATCTCACTAACATGCGGAGGGCCTCACTAAGTAGCTGAGGCTGGCTGTGAACCGGGATCCTCCAGTCTCAGCCTCCCAACTACTGGGATTCTGGGATTACAAGTGTGTGCCACTGTGCCTGGCTTCTGGCTTTATCATGTTCTTTTTTTCTTCTTCTTCTTCTTCTTTGAGGTACTGAGGATTGAACCCAGGGGCATTCTACCTCTGTGCTCCAGCATCTCACTAAGTTGTAGAGGGCCTCACTAAGTAGCTGAGGCTGGCTGTGAACCTGAATCCTCAGGTCTCTGTCTCCAAAGTAATTACAAGTGTGCACCACCACACTTGGCTCTACCATGTTCTTTTTGTGTGTGTGTGTGTGTGGTACTGATGATTGAACCCAGAGGCATTTTACCTCTGAGCTACACCCCCAGTCCTATTTTTTTATTCTTTATTCTTGAAACAGGGTCTCTCTAAGTTCTGGAGAGCCTCACTGTAGCTATGGCTGGCAGGGAACCTGTATCCTCTGGTCTCAGTCTCCCAAGTACTAGGATTACAAGTGTGAGCCACCAGGCCTGTGTTTACCATGTTCTTTTCTAATAATATACATTTCCTCTTTCATTTTCATATAAAGAATACCTTTTAGCTACTTTTTATGTCAAGTCTGTGGGCATCAAACTATCCTACTTTTTGTTTATCTGAGAATTCCTTAATTTGTCCCTATGGCTGAAGGATATAGGATACTGTGTTGACTCTTTTTTTTTACTTTGGCACTTGGAAAGGCATCTGTAATTTTGTCTTTATGGTATCTAATGAAATATCTACCATCATTTGGATTTTTTCCCCTGTAGGCAATGTTATTTTTGTGTTTGCTTTGAAGACATTCCCTGTTTAGTTTTTAGAACTTTGGCCATTTTCTGTCTTGGTTTGGATTTTTTAGTGGTATCCATTTGGTGTTTGATTGTGTTGAATTAGTAGGTTTCTGTCTTTTCAGATATAGAAGAGAAACAAACCAAACTCAGTTTCTCCTCCTATACACTCACAACACAGAATATTTCTGTTACTACAAAACCTGTGAAGATTTCTCCCTATCTGCAAGCAAGCAACTGAGTCTGAACCTACCACAGCTAGATGCTGTAGTTCAACCAATTTTGGCACTCTGCTTGGATGTAGTGTCGGACACCCCAGGTTGAGCTCTGCGTCCCTACAGACTGTGTCCACTACAGACATGAGTCATGAGTCCCAAACATCCATAACTTCTCATGGCCCAGCTCCCTTCCAGATGGAGTGCCCACAACTTCCACCTTGGCTCCCACTGATTTTCCATAGTGTCTCAGAGAGCTCAGGAAAAGAATACTTAGGTTTACACTTCATTACAGAGGGTATTGCAAAGGATACAGATGAAGACATTCATAGAGTACAGGGAAAGGGGCATGAGCTTCCAGGCTTCTTTGGTTATGACAATTTCTAGAGACCTCTTTGTGTCCAACTATCAGAATTCTCCCTGAACCTTGTCCTTTTAGGTTTTCAGGATAACATAATGGCATAAGAATGATTAAAGGATGGACAGCCACATGGAAATGGGTTTGGACAAAAAGGATGTGTTCTAGTAACTAACAAACTGAGTCAGGAACCTGCAGAGCCTATCCAGATCCTTCTTGGCCTCTCTGGAGAGCATTCCTTTCTCCATTGCAAAAGGGCTTTTATGCTGGGTATGGTGGTGAGAGGTAGTACTTGGGAGGCTGAGACAGTTTGAGATCAGACATAGCAATTTAGTGAGACTCAGGTTCAAAACTAAAAGGAAATTAAATAAATAAATAAATAAATAAATAAATAAATAAATAAATAAATAAATGGATACAGATCAGTGGCAGGTCACCCCTGAGTTTAATTCTCAGAAGAGAGAGAGAAATAGAGAGAAGGACAGAGAGAGAGAGAGAGAGAGAGAGAGAGAGAGAGAGAGAGAGAGAGAGAGAGAGAGTTTGTATCTACTATGAGACAAGGTAGATTATAGAATTTCTTCATGGCCATCTCCAACACAGAAAAGCGAGGGAACATCAGAGTATATTTTATTTTCTAAAACCCACCTCAGGAAAGAGAAGTTCTTGTTTTAATGACCTGCCTTGGGGGAGAAAAGGAGAAAATAAAAGGATGGAAAGGATAGATCAGAGAGAACGAGTGAGAGATTTTATAATTTATGAGTCTTTCTGGGGCTGACAGTGCTCCAAAATTATCACCTTTATATTTCATCTTTCTCACTCTGAAGCTGTTCTTAAGTTATTTAGGAATCAACAACAATAGACCAAATACTTTAACCTTACTTCTCTACTCATTTATGAAACAATAGTAGCTATAGGGTTTACAAGCAGGAACCACTGATGAAAACAAATATGTATGTCATAACATCAGGTTTTCATAAAATTTGAGGATTTTTGAGCAATACTTACTGCAAATACTTTTTTAGACATGCTCTCATTTTCTTTATATAGAGTTCCAAAGACAAAAGTTTTAGGTTTTGGTTATGTAGAACCTGGGGCTTTTTTGTTGTTTCATCCCCAGTATATTATCAATGCTGTTCAGGTAGGAGGATTTATATTGTTTTGTATTCTTCTTTTTTTTCAGTACTGAGGATTGAACCCAGGGACATTATGCCTCTGAGCTATATCACCAGTTTTTTCTAGAGTTATTTTTTAAAATCTTGAAACTTGGTCTCACTAAACTTCTGGGGCTCAGGTTGGTCTTGAACCTGAGGCCTCCTATCTCAGCCTCCCAAGTACTGGGATTACAGGCAGGTACCACTATAGCCAGTTATTGTTCTGTCCTAAGTTCCCTGATAGTTTTCTCTAGACCTACTCTCATTCCTTCGAGCACAACTACTGAATTTTGGTTTCAGCTAGTATATATTTCAGTTGTAAAATTCATTTATTTCTTCTTTATATCTTCCATATCTATCCTCAGACTATTTTGGTGTTTATCATCAACTCCTTTGAGTGTGTCTGTGTGTTTGTTTTGTTTTTTTACAGTGCAGACCCTCACAAATGTCAGGTAAGCACTCTGACTCTGTAAGCTACATCCATAACCCATCGACAACACTTGAGTGTTATTAATTGTAGGTTGAATGATTTACCTGATTGCTGTTTAAAAATTTAAGCTTCATAATTCTAACATGTTTCTCTCCTCAATGTGTGCATCTATTGATTTTCTCTTTTTTCATTAAGTTTGTCATTTTTTGTTTCTTGATATGACGAATGATTTTTCAATTGAAATCGAACATTTTGGGTATTAGGTTAACAGACTGAATCCTATATACACCTCTGTTTGACATGACTAAATATCTAAAATCTATGGAATTGAATTTATGTGTGGAAAACTATAAAATTGTGATGAAATAAAGTAAAGCTAGACAATAGGTGCAGGATATTCTTCACGTATGGACTACAAGACCCAATCTTATTAAAATGTCACCTGAAACCTTAGTAATAACTGAATATATCTGACCCTACCATTTTTTGTTGTTGTTTTACTGAAAGTTTTGGTTATAAAACACAAAGGGAAGTTAATATAAAAATTTTAGTAAAGAAATAGAAGCCAATAAGTGAACAGAACGTGATTAAATGGGAAAAATGCTAAAGAAACTGAAGTCAAAGTCATGGGGAAATCACTCGGGCAGTACTTATCAAACGTGACCACCATAGGGGTGTGGGTTAAACTTTTCAATGCCCAGGACACACCCCAGGTTAATTAATCAGAATGTCTGGACTGGAACTCAAGCATAGGTAGTTTTTAAGATTCCCAAGGTGATTCCAATGTCCTTTTCAACCACATGTGAACACTGTATCATTAAATTCAATAAAGGCTGAAGGGAAGAACTAAAAGAATGCCAATTCTATTCAACTTAATCTATAAATTCAACTCAGTCATAATCAAAAGCCTAGAAAACTATTTTATAAATGTTGACAAACTGACTACAAAGATCTCATGATAATAATTCCCATGAATTAGTGTTAGTTTTAACAATTCCCATGAACTTTTATGAACTGATTCCAACACACTGTCACCGATTCACCAACCTTGCATTTTCTTTTTTTTCTTTGCAGTACTGGGGATTGAACTCAGAGGCATTCTGGGGGCTATACCCCCAGCCCAATTTTTTATTCTTTATTTTGAAACAGGGTCTCACTAAGTTGCGGAGTACCTCAGTAGGTAGCTGAGGCTAGCCATGAACCAGGATCTTCCAGTCTCAGCCTCCCAAGTACTGGGATTACAAGCATGCAGCACCATGCCCAGCTCAGCCTTGCATTTTCTAATTCTTCTGTGTGTAGATAAATCTCTGTGAGTCTTCTAAAAAAAGTTTACATGAAAAGGATACATATCTAGAATAAACAGCATGATGATTAAGAACAGATTAAGTCTATACATAAAACCTAATTTCAAAACTTAGTATAAAACTACTCTAATCAAGACAGCATGATAATTTGTAAGAGTTAAGATACACAGCCCAACTGAACAGAATAGACCCAAATTAGACCCATAAAAAATACAAACATATCTTTGAAAGTAGCACAACTGTAATTCAAAGGAGAAAGCATAATCATTGAGCAAATGATGTTGGAATAATTGGGCAACCATGTACAAAAAAGGTATCTATATATAGATCTTATATCATATATGAAATTAACTTAAAATGAATTAGAAATCTAAATGTGAAATATAAGACAATTAGCATCTTGGAGGAAAAATGAGAAAATCTGATTACTTTTTCATTTTCTTTTCTCTTTAGTATTTTTCCCTCTAATTTAAGCCTTATATGCCACTATATATTAAATATACCCAGTTAAGGATGAGTGCTTTACAGGAGTTGAAGAGAAATAAAGGACCTTTTGCCAGCTTGAAATACCATATTGTTTAAGTTTATAAATTAATATTATGATTCTTAAATTAAATTATCTTAAAACAAATACTATCCTGTGGGGGTCCAGCCCTCGAGGCAGTGGGGTTGGGAGTCCTTTGATAGGTGTGGAATGAGACAAGGTCTCAAGAATATGCTCACACTGAACACAGTGAAGAAGCGTATCTGTTTTATTGTTAGTAGCTGTTTTATACTATTTTTTTGCAATGAGGCATATAGAACAGAATTTTCCACAGACCCGTTCCTCCAAAGGTC
Organism: Graphiurus murinus; assembly: GCA_004027655.1. Taxonomy (NCBI): domain Eukaryota; kingdom Metazoa; phylum Chordata; class Mammalia; order Rodentia; family Gliridae; genus Graphiurus; species Graphiurus murinus. The sequence continues at coordinate 38,270 of PVLC010008387.1, read as the reverse complement.
ATCCTCAACCAGTCATGGCTACAACGTGAACATAAAAATTCTTTTAGTATATAAAAAATTATTAAAAATACAACATGTATATAAAAATTCTTTTCCATTAGTTTAGGTCTTTACAATTTGTTTAGCCCCTTTATGCAATGTTCTTATCTTGTCTCAGGTAGCTAGAGGTTTAATGTAACCTGTAAAATTCCAGGGAGATGAGGTGGGAGTGGGCTCAAGACTATTTGTAGTAACTATTTAGATAAACTTGCAAAGTCTGTTTCTTGACTAATGCTTGTAAGAGGTTAATGAATTGGGTTGTCTCCAGGCTCTACTTTTTCAGCTAAGAGATCACTATCCGTCAGGCCACATGTTTATTTTGAAACCAGGTCTCACTAAGTTGCGGAGTGTCTCACTAGGTATCTGAGGCTGGCTGTGAACCCGGATCCTACGGTCTCAGCCTCCCGAATAATGGGCTTACAGGTGTGCACCACCACACCCAGCTAGGCCACATGTTTCTAAGAAATTTTCCTTTATAATTAATGTAAAAGCAAAACCCAAGCATCCCAAATTTCCAGAATATAATAACGCAAAGTGGGATATGCCACACATTGCTTTTTTGGAATCGTCTGCCTTGCAGAACTCCAGTGAACTGAGCCTTGCTCAAGATCCAGCTATTAAGGAGCTGTGGCACTGTTCCTGACTGCTAAGGTAGAGTTGATAGGGTTAAAAATCTATTTAGTTTAAATTTCAAAAGAAAATTTGCCTTATAATAACTGTGGGTCAGTAATCAAATATTTTACAAGTTTCTAGTCAATATTTAGGTTGCAAATCTATACTCCCTTAATTTAATTATTTGAATCATGCCACAACTGATGGCACATTTCTAGTATTTTAATATTTAAACAGAAGTATTTGCAAAACACTAAATATATTTTTAAAGTCTGTATTTCTGGCTTACATGGGGATTCAACTTATAAAACTTTTTCCGAGCCCAAGTTAAAGTAGTAACAGTGGGGAAAACAGACTCTTAAAACATCTGACTCAGCATTCTTTTGTTCAATATAAGATAGAAAACCTTGGGGTAAAGGATTATTGCCTGCCAGAGGAGAACTATATTAAATACTACCGACTCGATTATAAGTTGATATTGAAACTGGCTCTGAAAAGTGAAATTGAATGGCTCTTTCAGGCTCGGACATTCTAAGGCATGAATCAAATCAGCGCTGAGCAAGAAAGCACATAAACCAGTGATAGATCATATCCTCGCAAGTATGATGAGTAAATGGTGCTTGTGATTTGATTACCGAAAGGACTTTGAAAACAAGGTAGAAAATAAAACCAGAAGGGAAATAGGAAAGGGGGTGCATAAAAGACTTAGTAGGAAATTACTTAGGGAAGATTGATTTTTGTTATCAGAACTAAGGTATTTTAGACTCAAGGCATACACTGTGAGTCACTGAGCAGCAGTTGGGGTTAGGGATATAAGAAGCTGTGCTTTTGTTTTGTTTCATTTTGAGAGCTCTTCTTTGCATTTATTTATTAATTATTGCATTTTTCAATGTGAACAGCACATTGAAAGTTGAAAACACAGGTATATTTTTACAAAAAGCCATTGACTTCTGTTAATGACAAATGATATATTTTTTAAATCTTTGATTATAGTCAATGTGTTTTGCTAAGAGGAGTATAATAACTATGCATTTCTTCCTAAATGTAGTGTTTATCCTATTATTTCAGAACTTATTTTTAAATAATTTTAATTGTTCAAATGGTATCATTACAAAGAAATTTGTGCCATATACTGACAGTGTACCAAATGAACATATTGTCTTTAACAAAGATTATTTATATATGATTTGATACTGCTTCCATTGGTCATTTTTTACTTTTATTAAATCATTGAATTAAATAAAATTAACAAGTAAGTAGAAATGATTCCTACAGTATAAGTTTGTTTTTATTCTGAGATTTTACTATTCTTGGAATTTATTTATGGGTTTCTGACTGATAAAAGGATGTCCTTAATAATTACGAAGTATAGTGCATGATTAACAATAAACCTACTAACCAATCTGTATTAAATAGTTTAGAATTTATCTTAAAGTATAATTTTATGAAACTTTGCTGAAATATAAGTTAGAAATAGAAGGGAAGTTACTAGCAAGCAAAAATAGGAGCTGTTCTGAGAAATGATTAAGTGTGTGTGTGTGTGTGTGTGTGTGTGTGTGTGTGTGTGTGTAAATTCCTACAATCATTATCCAGATGAGAAGTACACACAAAAATTAGAGAATTAATGTAATGTATTATTATTAGTAATAATAATTAATTATAACTTTACTGTCAATTTGATACTGATATTTGGAAGTATGTATTTTATAAGTTTGATTATTATTTTTACATTTTGGTTAATTCTCTCCTTTTTATCTATAGTGTATTACATAAAAGTTCTTACTGAAAGAAAGAGACTTTACAGAGTAAGAAGAAAATTTCAGAAGATGTAAAGTTTACTGATAAAAATAAATATATAGAAAAATTCAGAATGCTCTAAATATTAACATGGTACCTAAGACACTCATATATTTAGTACTAAGGCAAATAGCTATGTTAATATTTTAACAGATCAGTGATATAGAAAAATGTAAAATGCAGCATCAAAATTCAAATTGTGGCAAATGACTGGGTTATTTTTTAAGGCATCCTTCCTTTAGTCATTTATTCCTTTTGATAGTAAATATTTGTTTCTTTCATTTTTGAGTGATCTATTGAATTTGAGGGATAAATGTTTAACTTCATATAATCATCTTGAAATTGGATTTGTCTAGGCTTTGTTTTGTTTCTTTGGTCTTGAATGTGTAGATGAGATATATAATACTTCTTTTTATCATAAATTTGACATTTATTGGATACTGATTAGTGTCAGAAATGTGGTGAAAACTCTTTACCATATAGGTGTTAGTCCTCGCCAGCATCCCACCGGGGAGCCAAAATGATTATTTCCACTTTATAGATGGGAAAACTAATGAAGAGATATATTTTACTTTCCAAGTTATTGAGCAAAAAAATTGCATATGTTATAAAACTTTATGGAATTGCTTGAGAGTCCTTGATTTTAACCACAAAATTCTAATATTTCACCACATACATTTTATACATGGCTTTTTTATTAATATTATAAAATGTAATTGTCATCCATTAATATTCTTATTGCTGTATTAAAATCTGAATAATTTACAAAATATATAGTAACATTTACAGAGGGAAAACTCATCACCCTGGCTTCACTGAGACTATAATTTTTATTTTACTTTGTGTTTGCCTGCCATTGAGGCTCAGCAAATTTATAGAGCACAGAATAATTGACTCATTACAGTATAAATAACTATGATGGTAAGAGTATTTTAATTATTAATAATAAATTACTTCTCTGTTGCTAGCTTTAGATTGGCAACTGTGCTTAATTACTGGTTGATGTCTATGTCATAATCCAAATTGACTCGCAAAAGACAGGTCTTTCAGCAATCCTTATGTCATCCTTGTTTACCTTATCATTGCTGAATTTCTCATTTCTCCCTCTTTAATTTAATCATTCCTCTTATCTTGGATTCCATTATCGTGTTTACTTTACTTCTATCACTGCAGCCGGCAATTCAGAAGGTCAGAGTTGCAGATGACCAAGGGATATAATGTGAAACATTAGGAGAAGAAACGCTAAACCTTAGAGTGAGACACAGTATTTATGATCCCATATTCATTTAGGTATTCCATTATTCAGCAACACTAATGGAACACCAGCAATGTGTGTAAAGCAAAGTTACAATCATTGTTCTAAATGAAAATGTGAACATTTCATTCTATGGTGTCTACTGTGATATTGTAACGTATATTCTAGAGGAGAAACCTCTGTTAGGATGTGTCTCTAAAACCAGGTAAAATGGAAACCACCATAATAATGTTATTTCAGTGGAAGGGAAATGGAAAAGAAATTAAAGCTGCATTTACTCAGATTGGATAAAATATGAAATATCAAAAGGAATGCCAAATTCATATGAGTGGATGTGTCTCTACTAAGGGAGGGAAAGGGACTTCTGGAAGTGATACCAAGAACATAGAATATATGTAACTTTAAAGGTATTATTATATTGACCTCAGTTTGAAAGTATATAAGAAAAAAGCATATTAAAATGAAAGTGAATGATACTTATGCAGATTTAAAAATATTTAGATATTCTCCATTAGTTTTTTTATGTTAGTAGGACCTGGAGAACTAAAATAATTCAGAGGAAGAGTTAAGTTCTCGTCTGCTTAAGCTATTTATTTCATAAATATGTAGTATCAGCATACACTACAGGCAGTCCAAATGAACTTTTGAAATGAGAAATTTTTATTAAGGGGCTAAGAATATAGCTCAGTTGTAAAGCCACCTCAATATAGCTGTCTTTTTTTCAATAACTTTAACATCTTCAGCAGCAAACTTTAGCCCTTCACTTTTTCGAAGTATTAGCAAGTAATTATTTCCTTGAATCACACAATGCTAATGGATGCAAGAATAATTATTTCAATTAAATTCAATAATGTGAGGCTTAAAGAAGTTATTGACTAGTTCAAGTCACTTGGGTGCCCGCATCCCACCCACGAAGCAGCCACCACTCCTTTCTCTCCTGCGATTTTCTGGCTGGAGGAGAAAGCACCCAGGATCCCCCATAAACTGCTCATGCAGCTACTTCCATGAGGACAGTGATATGCCCCTCATCACCACTGAGAAGACTGTGTTCTCAGGTACAATGAAGTATCTGGGAATGTTTTTTTTTTTAAAGGAGGTGATACAAATATAAATTTCTAAGAAATGTGATCAGCATTTCACCCAAAGCTTTACTGCTACTTAAAATGCCATCCCTACTTAATCTCTTAGCTAATCCATACAATGAACTTTTCATGTAGGTTTTATTATTACGTTGATTTTTCAGATTAGATATCTGGGGCTGAAATTTAATTAATATGCTCATTATTATGCAGCTTACTGAGTCAGAACATAGTTTCCTAAGTCTTACCTCAAAACCTAATAGCTACTGTCATGGTGCATCTCTATTAGTCACTAAGTGCATACATTTGGTCAAGGAACTCAGCATTTTTGTGCTCATCCTCTATTTTTATTGACCGGACATAATATTTACCAACCTGTTTATTAAAGGAAGAAAGTAGTTATCACAACCAGTGTAAAATGATAAATAACAAACAAAAATAAACTGGTGTGTTTATTTCAATCCAAACGTTGTGCTAGTAAAAATGTTATTAAAGTAGAGATGTGGGCAACAGTTTAAAATATTTTTCACAAAGGCCAGAATAAATCTAGAAGATTATAACTACTGTTTGCACACACCGTTGCTGAGCAGTGATGGGCAGCTGACCTTGAAGCAGTCGAATGACTTGAATATTAAGTTTTTCTCCTTCCTCTTCTCAATTTAGCTGTCAGCAATTCAGTGTCACTAAGTTTCTGTTCTATCAATTGGATTAGCATAATTTTAAAAGGACGGTATTTATACCTAAATCTTGATAGTGTTTCAGTATATGAACTTTATATAAAGTAGCACATCTTTATTTCTTATATTTTTGTCCTAATTTACTTTGTTTTCTTACTGACATTTATATAAAATATTTTATAGGACCTTTAAATTTTGCAGAATTTAGAAGTCATCAAACCTAATATGAAAAGGGGAAAATTAGTTCTGAGAGTAACTAAATTACTAATTTGAAGTCTTATTTTCAAGCTTGAGGAACCTAGGTCACCAAGCTCCCTCCAAACCTCTTCTTTTAGATCTGGCTTCCCACGTCTGCACTAACATGCATACGGGACATTTCAATTCATTTTTAAGGGTCATAGAGTTTTACTTTCTTAAAGTCTGCCTAAAGTAGACAATTCTTTTTTAAAATACTCTCACTGATACATGCTACCCTCATATCATAATGTAATGTAGAGTGATAGTGACAAACATGCACACAGCACTTGGTGAACTTTCCCCTGGCTCCCTCCTCACCCCCCTTTGCCAATTCAAGATATTATTTCATCGTGAAAGTGTTTCCTTCATTAACTGTCCCTCTCCCCCACCACATTCCCTTGAAACAACTCCCTTCCTCCATTGGGGTTTCTCCTCCAATATCTTAAGTCCTCCTGGTATCTCCAATTACACCCTAGTGTCTGCATATGAGAGAAAACATGACCCTCACTTACTGTGACTGGCTAATCTCACTTATCATAATGTTGTCCAGGTTCACCCATTATCCTGCATATGCCAGAATTTTGTTCATCATCATTGCTGAATAGAATTCAATTTTGTGTTTATCCCATAATGCTGTAATCCATTCGTCAATGGACACCTAGGTTGGTTCCCTAATTTGGCTATTGTGAATTGTGCTGCTTTAAGCATGGATATTCATGTATTTAAAGTAGCAAATGATGATGGGTGTGGTGACGTATGCTTGTAATCCCATTATTTAGGAGCCTGAGACTGGAGGATCCTGGTTCATGGCCAGCCTCAACTACTTCATGAGGCCCTCTGCAACTTAGTGAGACCCTGTTTCAAAAAATAGAATAAAAATAGGGCTGGGCATGTAACACAGTGGTAGAATGCTCCTGAGTCCCATCCCCAGTACCACACAAAAATTTTTTTAACTGAGGTGGATCTACTGTTTTCACGGATCATTTCAACAATGCAAAAATCATGAAACAGAACATCATTATGTTGTCGGTGCCTCTCCCCAGCCCCACCCCACTCAGCTCTGTTAAACAGTGGTGCATCAGTATTCATGTTGAAGACAGACAGATCACACATAATCCTTGGGTTCATAGAGCCACAACAGCATTTGTCTTCCCTCCCATTCAAAGATGTTGCCAGGGAAAACACTGGCAGGGTGTTATGACATCTTATCACAACTTATGTCCACAGTTTTATCATTTATAATGAAAGGTCATAGATCTTCGTGGTACATTTATAACAGTCATGTTACTTTTGACAACACAATTGAAAAGTGAGGGTCCCCCGTTAAACTCTATTATGAAAGGTGTCACCGAGGCCTGGGATCTCTAGCAATAGAGAGTGTCAAGTTGTAAACAACGACAGCGTTCCATGGAAACAGACAAAGGGGAGGAAACATTTTAGCAAATATTCTTGCTAGTAAAGTGGGATTATTATCACTTTACAGACTGTGTGGATGGTTAGATATCAAATGATCCCTTGATGAGCCTATAAGTTGGTTATTTGAGTTGATGTTACTAAGTCATTGAGGTTGTAAACCCATTGCAATGGATTTATCTGAGTGGTGGCCTGAGCTGGTAGGATGTGTCTGAAGAACAGGGGCCCCTGGGGGTGAAGCCTTGGGTATTATATATGGTTCCTCCTTCTCTCTTGCTTCCAACCTCCACGATGTGAGACACACAGCCCATGTGCTCTCCTCCTCTCTGCCTCCCGCCATCTTGCCCTGAAATCCTCAGTCCCCGGTTTCACCTGAATTGAAACTGAAAACATAAGAAAGTAAATCTTCTTTCCTATAAGTTATAGGTCAATCTTTTAGATTATAGCTTTAAGAATGGTGACTGAAATAGAATTTGGTACCAGGGAAGTGGGATTGCTGCTACAGCTAAGTCTGACCAGGTAAATTGTGACTCTTTGAAACTGTTTTATGAGAGGAAATAGGAAGGGCCAGGAAGGTGAATGCTAGAAACTGTACTGAAGAGATTTTTGATGACATAGAAGACTCCATAAAAAAAATGGAGTAGAGGCCATATGCATTATACTTGGCAAAGAACTTATCAGCATTTTGCCCATGTCCTGAAACTTTGTGTGAGATTGACTTTAAAGATGATGGACTAAATAAACTGGTGGAGCAAATATAAAAACAGGAAGTTGTCCAAACTGCATTAATGTCTGCTTTCAATGAATTGGATACCAAATTTCTGGAGCAGAAAGTAAATTGGAGAGTCTTTATAGATTTGCAGTGTTGCCAAAAAGGCATGTGTAAAACTGGGCCCCAGAGATATGCTGCTGTGAAAGAAAGTAGGATGGCTGAAGGGAGGTCCATTTCTAGGAACCAGGAAAGGAATGTGGCCTTGCTGGAGGTAGATCCAACTCTATCCACCATCAGGACAGGCTCTGCCTTGGTCAAGATAGAGGTGAACCTAGCAGCAATGATTAAACAGGGTATGAGTACCTTTTCTATTGCCAGTCCATCTAAGAGTCTACATAATGCTGGCTCTGCCAGAAAAAAAGGGGCCGTGGAGGCTCACCCAAGATTTTAAGGGAAGCCAGGCAACCTGTGGCAGGCTCAGAATCCCTTCAAGCAGGCCCAAATGGGGCAATTTGTGAAGCTGTGAGGGTGAAGCCAAGATTTAGAAAAACTAGAAAAATGGAACAACTGTGAGGAAAGGCTGCTAGGTTTGAACCATGGTGCCAGGCTGGAAGGGCAAGCTCACTTCCCATTGCGATCAGCCATGCCACTGAGGCAGGGATGACAAGGCCCATTGGAGATCCCTGCTAGCAGACACGGGTCTCAATGGTAAAAATGGAACCATAGGATTAAATACTTGCCCTGCCAAATTCCATTACTGTTTTGATCCCATTCCTTCTTTCTCTGGCCCTATTCCTCCCTTTGGGAATGCAAACGTTTACTATTTTCCAGGTTACATTGAATGCATATAACTTGCTTTTACTTTGAATCTCATTTTCTTTAACAGGGGCTCATAAGGGTTCACCATGAGTCTCACATGAAACTTTGGAATTTGGGACTTTTCAGCAATGCTGGAACTGTTAAGACTTTGGATACTCTTTGAGAGGATTAAATTCATTTTGTGATCTGATCTGGGCATGAACTCTTCAGGGGCCAGAAGTGGAATAATATGGTGAGATATAGAATGGCCCTTTGAAGAGCTCATAAATTTGCATTGGGAGTTGCTGTAAATGAGTCATGGTGGTTGTAATACATTCAGTGGATTAATCCACTTTAATTGACTTGTCTGGGTGGTAGCTTAGGCCTGTAGGTTGTGAGAAGGTAGGTCCCTGGGCAAGCGGCCTTGGGGATTATGTATTACTCCTCCTCCCCCTGATCTCTTTTGCTTCTGGCATCCACCATCCACGATGTGAGGGAACACAGTCCATGTTCTCCCCTTGTCTCCATTTCTCTCCTCCATGGCCTGAGTTCTCATATCCCTGTCCTCACATGGGCTGAACCCACAACTGTAAGAAAAAAATAAAAAATCATTCACCTAAGTTACATGGTCAATCTTTTTATATTATTTCTATAAGAATGCTGATAGATACAGTGTGCATTGGGGAAATGAGAAGTTGTCTCTGGATTCTACCTTGTTGGAAGCCTGTGATTTGACTCAGAGACCCTGGACCCTAGGCCTCAGGCTGTAACCATCAGGTTTCCAATATCTGACACTCTGCACACCTGCTGTTTTGCACTTCTTCACCTTCCAATGCTGATGCTGCTCACCAAGGCCCCACACTACTGGCTGATGAGTGTGCTCTTTATGCCAAGTTACCAGCCTTGTCTGGAATGTACCAGGATTGCTCAACAATTGTGCACCAGCTCTGGCCTGGGAAACTCAGCAAATGCCACTGCCGCCCAAGGAGCTGTAACTACAATTTCTCCACCAATGTCTAATCCCAATGCCAGGGAGAAAGCCTTCTTCAGTGTGCATTTCTTCCTAGGGTAGTTCTTCTCAGTGCTGGAGCTGTCATTAGTCTTGTTAGTGTTTACTTAACAAGAATTCATTATGAGTCATTCATGGTGGTGGATCCTTATAATCCCAGTATTTTAGAGGCTGAGACAGGAAGATCACATATTTAAGGACAGCTTCAGTAAGTAGTAAGACTAATCAACATAGTGAGATCCTGATTAAAAAATACAAAAAATAGGGTTTGGGGGTGGAGCTCAGAAATAGAATGCCCCTGAGTTCAATATCCTGTACTACACACATAAAAGAAATTTCTACAAAGGTGGTTAGTATATGTGACCTTAAGAATGGATAATGAATGGGCTTAGAGATAATAAATTTAGATATACTTTGCCTCATATCAAAGAATATCAGTGTTAGGAAAAATATAATTAAATAAAAGTCAAGATTTGCTTATATACCTATTAAAGAAGCGATTCAAATTCCCATGTTTACTAGGAATTTGATAAGATTAATTAAAAGCGTATGTGCAAGATCACTAAGGCTTACAAACCTTCTAGTGAAAATAGCTTCAACTATGGCAGCAATGAGACAGCCTGACCAGATTACCAGAAATCAAGAGCAATAAAGACAAGTGGTATTGTCCCAAAGATAATTAGTACAAAATGTTCATCAATTTGGGTGTCATGAGAAGATTCACAAATGGCATCAATTCAATAGGGCAATTGATTTTTTTTAAATGAACATTTTGATTTATGTCTTCCAGTCAACTTTTTGCCAGATATCCCTAAAGTTCAATGGGCCAAGGAAGAAACAGCTTATATCTGCAGGATGAGTTTGTGAATGCCTGAGGAAAATGGACCTAATTTTACTGGGGTTGATCTGACTTTGATCTCTTTTGAGCTCCCAGCTAGACAACAGTGGAAGTAACATTGAGCTCTCCCAATGGCACGGTTGACAGAGGAGTAGAAAAGCACCCAGTGCCATTTTATTAGAAAGGACCCTTCCTGTATGGCAGAAGCAGTGGTGTTCTTCCTCAATGAGTTATATCACTACTCTCTAATTGATTTGATTCTGGTATCACAACTTGTTAACATACAAAACATATAACTTACTCTCATGATATTCCATACCACATCTCTTCTCATTAAAACTCTTTAAACAGCAAAAAATGTAGGAATTATAATTATTATACACTTATGGGATCTACAGATATTATTATATATTTATTATATTGTCGTTAAGTATCTGTTCTAACAAAAGGTGAGATGGTTTATTCAAAATCTCATTAGACTAATAGACAAGACTTTGTGGAGCTGAGGTCTTCTCTATATGTTGTTATTTATACTGAAAAAGGGTGATCAATATATGGTTAGAATTGATATATCTAGGAAGTAAGGAGTAGATATGATAGTGGTTTTGCTTGATATTTCTCATAACATATGTATTTTTTGACTTTGCTGGATAAGATATCTTAGTGCCAAAAAATACAAAAAACAAACAAGCAAACAAATAAAAAACAATGAAAGCTGGGTATAGCGGTGCATACCTATAATCCCAGTACTTGGGAGGCTGAGACAGGAGGAATGTTCAAGGACAATCTCAGCAATTTAGTGATACTCTATTTCAAATTTAAAAAAAGACATTAAATAGGGCTGGGAGTGTGGCTCAGAAGTAGAATGCTCCTGATTTCAATTCTAGTACAAAAAAAAGGGAGGGGAGGGACAAAAAAGAAAAGAAACAATGAAATTCCATTCTGTTGAAATTTGAGAGTTTCCCTTTCTTACTGTGGACTTTTGTGCCAATCAATCAGAGAAAGCTTTACTGGCTGGTTTGGCTAATAGAAATTATCTAGGAAAAATACAGTCCTGCTATACAGTAAGAATAATGAACACATCTGACAACAGAATTATCTGAGTATGTCAAAGTATCCCTAAATCCAATGGTGGTGAAGTTGATGTAAATCTATACAGTTCAATTCAGGCATGACCCACTTAATCGTACAAGTCTTCCAGTAATTAAGTAACAGGTCACATGCCCAGATAAATAACCAAAAAATTGGAAGTGTGGGGCAGAGGAAAAGGATGCATGAGATGATTTGTGGAAAAGCATATTGTAAATATTAAATATCACGAGGTACCAGCCACAAAAATGAAAAATGAGAAGCTTTACATACTTGCCAAGTTTAGATGTTTATAATTATCTACAGTAACTTTTTATACAATGTCATTTAATGCAAGATATGTTTGAGTTGATTATAAAATTTAGTAATTAATTTTAATATGCCAAAGGAGGCTCTGATTGAGCTACTAAGTAATGAATAACAACCATAGACTTAATTATATGTGATTCTGTCAAGAAGAGAAGTAAGTCTTTATCTATGGGAGGATGGTATTAAGTTGGGTTATAATGTTATTATTTATATTCTTCAGATGATGAAATATGGGAAAAGTATATTTACAAAATTTGTCCATATTTTCTAATGGTGTAACTATTGTATAAATCGAATGTGTTTTCTCTATGTTGAAGTGAAAAATCTGGGTGCTGTGTTTCTTTGAGTTGCCTTCCCAACCTAGATGTAGGTTATGGTCTGCTAGTCAGAGTAACCCCCAGGAAGCTTCATATAAGAGAAGTCACTATTGTTTTCCAGAGACTATTACAGGCAGAAAAGTGACAGTGTATTTGAAATTCAAATATTCTTACACATGAACTTCCTTGTGCCTTGTTTTTCTATAACAATACACTGTAAACAACTTTCAAAATTCTAAATTAACAGTAGATTTAATCAAGAAAATATATGCATAGTTTTCCAAAAAATGAATGTACCCTATAATTCACTTGACAATTTTCCTCTTTATGAAATTTGTATAGGTATATTTCACACATGCATAAATACACATATACACATATATGTGATACACTTGATTTTCAAAAGTTAAAACATTCTATATACTATTTAACAGTAATATTTCAGTAAATTATGAAAATAATTCTATATTTTGTATACACACATCTATTCACTAAACTACAAGTAAATGTCCATTAAAGGGCTATATCAGTGGTAGGAAAATCAACACACATGTGCATCTGCTACTTCTCCCTGAAAAAAAAAGGGGGAAAAATCAGCAAATGAGCAAGATAGCATTAATCTGATAACTCTTTCAAGGATTTTCCAGGAGAATCAAAATTATGCATATTCAGTAATGAAAAGTTTACAAAGTCATTTCTGGACTCATTTAAAATATTCAATCAATCAAAATTACTGCTTTTGTAGACAAAGAAGTTGAAAATTAAAGGCTTTAAATCAGCTCATCCAAAATCCACTGCATAGAAAGCATCTTACCAGATAAAAAAAAATTCCAAGCAGAGCACACTTTCAAGGGAGCTCTTTCCATTAATCTAAGTCAAAGTGATGGGGTGGCTTAGGCTGAAGAACTGACAGACGATTTTAGCTGCATTAGGAACATAGTGATGTCAATGCCCATGGGAAGGGAAAGGTCCTTAAAGAACATGGCCTTGGCCTAAACGTATCCACGTAGTCTTATTAGTTCTTCTGAAGTTCATGCAAATTTGTACGCTTGTTACTAATAAAATGTGAGGTGTGCTCTGTTTTTATGGATTCAGAACAATTTAAATCACTTAGCAAAGACTTATCAAATAAGGTATCTGGTGCTCAGATTTCTGAGGCTAGTTTAAATTTATTTTGGTTAAGAATTACGTAAATTATTTTAATTATGTAAATTATTTAAACACTATTAAATAATATGTCTAGTCATGATTCTCCCATAAAACAGATATTTATCAGATGTGGTTTATAGAAAATATAAGTTAAAGAGGTGATAGAAATAGAAGGTAGCTTAGATTTTTTCATTTACTATTGTTTAAAAGATGGTTTTCATATTAATGTTATAAATGCATAGACTACTTATATACTTATTTTATTATGATAACTTTGATAATTTTTATTTAATAAGATACCCGACCTAGAATACAGATTTTGTCCTCTTGTTTGATAGAACTAGGTTTAATGAATAGTTTATGCCATTCACCAGCTGTACACACATAGGGGAGTCGCCAACATTGTTGTGTTTTGTTTAATGATCCGCAAAATGGATAAAATAGCAGTTCACAATTCACAAGGTTGCTTCAAAGACAAAATATAAGTCACTATATGCAAAGATCTCAGAACCTGCAGAAAAAGCCATTTCCTCCTCCTCCTCCTCGTGCTCCTCCTTATCATAATCATCATCATGCCCATATGTTTCCAATCAGTTACTTTATTTTCTTTTTTTCTCTCTCTCTCTCTCTTTTGTTTTTTTCAGTACTGGGGATTGAACTCAGGGGCATTCTACCTCCAAGCTCTACCCCCAGTCCTATTTTTTATTCTTTATTTTGAAACAGGGTCTCACTAAGTTGCTACGGAGTGCCTCACTAGGTAGCTGAGGCTGGCCGCAAACCCTCATCCTCTGGTCTCAGCCTCCCAAATGCTGAGATTACAAGTGTGCACCACCATGCCTGGCTCAGTTACTTTATTTTCCGAGTATAAATTAATGCTCAGTTATTTTTTGCTTTCTGAGATTAGTTAACATATAAAGAACTTGTAAAATATAGTTAATATATAAAGAACTTGTACTGCTTTTAAAGGATGGGGATCATAAAGTGAATATTTCCAATCACAGTATCTCTTGCCCAGTAGATATCAAACTGATGTTGTGTTTCCTCACAACAGGTCTAATGAACTGAAGGAGATAAGGACCATGGACTTTCTGTGACTCTAGTTTGCTAGATTTTTACTTCACTTAATGAAGGCATTTTTTTTAATATAGTGGGAATGGGACTTATTTAAAAAAATAACTTTGTATGACTGGATTAATTCTTTCTTGCACCAAATTACATTTTATGCAATGCTTAATTAGCCTAGCCATCATGGATTTCCTTTTTCTAGCAAAGAAAAACTCCTGAATTTTTCCCTCAATAATCATTCCATAAATTTCTTCTCTTCATTCTCTGCTTTAAGCTTTGCTTTATAAAAACTGTATTCTTTGAAAGATTTTAGAAGTTGTTTGCAGATCATTCTTATTTTTCTTTTTAATGGGATCCCAAACATTGTAATGATATTGCCAAACAATCCAAGCATGGTGGCATACACTTGCCATCCTAGTACTTGAAAGGTTGAGATAGGAGGATTGCTAGTTCAAGGCCAGTCTCAGCAACTTAGTGGGGCTTCAGAAGCTTAGTGATACCTTGCCACAAAATACAAAATAAAATAGGGCTGGGAGTAGCTCAAAGGTAGAATGCCCCTGGGTTCAATCGCCAGTAATGAAAAAAAAAGGAAAGAAATGCCCACTTTAGGCAATAATGTTTATGGTAGGAAAACAAAAAAGAATGATGGAGATAATGACTAGGAGAAGTTTTAAATGTGCTGAAACTCATCATCCCATGTCTGAGACTAAATTCCTGATATTTTTCTATTTTTGTATGAAAATATAGAGGAAAAAGTTCTATGACCAATAGACTGTAAGTCAGAAGTAGTAGTCAGAGTTATCGATGTAAAAAAATACACTTTCAAAACTGGGAGTGGTGGCGCACACTTGTAATCCCAGTTACAGTTACTTGGGAGGCTGAGACCAGAGGATCCGCGTTCACAATCAGCCTCAGCTACTTGGTGAGGCTCTCCGAAAGTTAGTGAGACCCTATTTCAAACTAAAGAATAAAAATAGGACTTGGGGTGTAGCTCCAAGGTAGACTGCCCCCAGGTTCAATCCCCAGTACCAAAAAAACAAAAATACACTTTTGAGAAATAAATTATAAATATTAATGTTTGTTCTTTTTTATATTTTACCTGATGTAAGTTATTACACATTAAAAGTAAACTTTCAGTACTTGAACAGTATTTACACAAATTAATAAATAAAAATGGGTGGATATGACAAATTCAATTTTCCAAACACTTAATCCTCTTTGCAAACTTAGTCAATTACGTTTTCACAAGTTCAGCTCTTCATATGTCACTAATATCAGATTTTCTTAAATACTTTAAAGCCTTTTATAATTAGACACTCACAGACAATAATTTATAATTAGCTTCCTCAAAAACCCAACAGCAACAGAGAAATTTATTAAACACTCTTATTGAATAAGTCACTTATGTGATCTTAGGATGATTTCCTTTCATTTCTTTAGTTGTTTAGCTACAATTTTAATTCATACATTTTTGTAAACTTCAGCATCTATATATTTGTGTTGTTTTTGTAAGGGGTTTATTAACATTTTAGATTATTTTTCAGAACTGAAAGCATTTTCTTCTTTTATTTACAGATTATGTTAGTTTTTTGTTACTGTAACCAATTCCTGAGATGATAAGCTTAAAAAGCAGAAAAGGAGAAGTTGAGTTTGGCTCATGGTTTTGGTTTCATAGATTCCAGTCGTGATCATTTGAGCCTGTGGTGAAGAAGCCCACCATGGTTGTGACGCTCGGTGGAACAACCTGCTCACTTCATGGACACTGGGAAGCAAAAAGAGAGGAAGTAGAGAGGCTAGGGTTCCGATATTCCATTCAAGGACAAATCTAAGTGACCTAACTTCCTTCCACTAGACACTGCCTCCTAAAGTTCCACCAACTCCCAAAGAAACTACGGGGCTCTGTACCAAGCTTTCAACACATGGGTCTTTGGGAGATATTCACGATCTGAAGAATAGTATAGATAATCCATATGAGTTTAGGGAAAATTACAAGCTGTGCTTTCAGAATAACCCAGTGATAAACTGTTTAAGTCTCAAGAACCAGTTGGAAGAAGTATCACTTTTAAGTACGTTTGAATGATCTAATTGCACTAGGTAACTTTATTTTCCTTTTTTGTACTGAAAGTTCTAACATGCTTTACTTTCTGGAAACTTCTGTTTATCATGCTTCAGCAGAATCATTATTATGCTTTACCAAACAATGAATGATAAGCCTTGGACTACTTTTGTCACTAAAGAACTATACTATGTTTGTTACCACTTCCTCTGCCAACTGCCCCTTCAGTTAAATGGCATTGTATTTTAATGGTGAACATATGTATAAAGGAAAAATGGAGTGGCACAGATCTTTTTCACTGGGAGGAATAGATAGCACAGTCATGTACCATTACAATTGTATTTCTTTTATTGGAATATCTTAATTGAAACGAGGATCTCAAATCCAGGTACCACAAGTTGAACATTCTACCTATAGCTCTTGCTTTCAGAGTATCGAGTCCACAATAAAGTCTTACTTCCTTGAATCTTCTCCTCAAATATTCTAACAGAATCCCAAATAAATTTCTCCCAGTAGCATCTCATGTAGTACCATCTGCTTTAGCAAGGACTATACCCAAATTTTCTGGGTTATACTGTTGCTCATGGTACTCTTGGATGGCCATTGACAACTTTAATGGGTATTCCTAAATCATAGCTTAGCTGATTTGATCTTCTTTTCCATCCAGCCTGCAGCTTAGATTTCAGACAACCATTTGTATACAGAGAATTTAATAGACTCTGTCCTCATCTGTGATCAGGATTCCAATTTCCTGAATTATTTTGGTTTCCCTCAAAATTCCTCTTTCCAATTCATGCTCTTGTTAACAAAGGAACTGTTGAATACATTTTATAAATAAAATATATTATTCGGCCCCACCTTGAATTAGCTTATCTTATTGTATTTGCTATCATGCCCAATTAGCCTGAAGTCATTTTACTTAAAGAAAAAAATAAATGAAATATTGCTCTGAAGACATATTTACAATAGATAGGTTGAGATTGGTTTATTTTTACATAATCTCAAAAGATTATACAATTGGGTATATACCTCATTTTAATTGTCGTGGAAAGAGCTAGAAAATATTATATGCTAATTGAGATCAGCCAGTCTCAGAACATCTAGGGCCATCTGTTTTCTCTCATACATGAAAAGCAGAAGAGAGGAAACCTAAACCATGAAAGGGACTTTGGAAAAATGTGGAGAGAGACCAGTAAAATATTGGAAAGTGATTGTCAGAGGGAAGAGGGAGAATAAAAAAGGAGGATTGAGGAAGAAAACAATTCAAATAATGCTTTGGCAATATATAAAGTTACTACTACCTGTTTTGCTAGTATGTGTGGGGCGAGAGGAAGGAGAGAGTGTGGTCAGGTGGGGAAAGAAGGGCACCAAGAGCCGTGTGCATGTATGCTTGTATAACACTGGGCCTCACTATGATTACAATTGCCATGCAATAATAAAAGTATAGAAATATTATACAATTCTAAACAGAACGTATATATTCTGGCAAAAACATACCATCCTGTACCTCATAAAAAAGTTCGATTACAATGCACCAATACATTTTTTAAAAAAAGCATGGATATAGATGGCATTGGTTCTCTCATGATGATTTTATGTACAACCGTTACAAATTTTACCTAAACATGATAAATGTCAACCCTTACCAACATTTTTCAATGACTTGATAGCTTAATTTTTAAAATTTTATGTACACAGAAATTCTATGAGATGATGGATATCTCTCTCTCTCTCTCTCTCTCTCTCCCTCCCTCCCTCTCTCTCTCTCCCTCCCTCTCCCTCTCCCTCTCCCCCTCCCCCCCCCTCTCTCTCTCTCTCTCTCTCTGTCTCTCTCGTAATGTGATATATCCAAGTTAGAGAAGTTGAGATACTTGACCAAAGTCCAACAAACTACCAACTACTGAAAATTATTCTAACTCTAAACATCATACTTTATTTTCTAAATATTTCCAAATAAAATAGCTTAAGGAAACATTTAAGCACATATTATACAGCATTTTAAAATGATTCTATATAGAATAACTTTAAGCTGTGATTTTGCTATTTTGTTTTGGATTACGCAAAATGCTATGTAAAATAATGATAAAATATTAGAAGTAATAAATCATAAAAAAACTTTAACAAGGATATTTACTACATATCGTCTAACTACCAAATAATAAACTGTAAATCCTTCATTACTTCAGATAAAAGATAATTATAGATTACTGCACAGCTGAATGTAGATGAAGATAACTGCGGAAAAATTGAAAACATAAGCCAGGTATCATACAAGAATCCTATAGATTAGAGAAAAATCTGAGACCCTATTCATTAATTTTGAGATTAAAAACAATGTGCAATCAAAAGACATATAGAGTTACCTCTGAATATATTTGTGGAACTATAATTATATGGAATAAAAGGGAAAAACTACATTTAAAAAAGCAAAATCAGTATTTTTGAATAAAAATTTATGTATGTATTCCTTTATTCACTATAAGCTAAATCATGTATGTAACCGTATTGCATATACCAGGTTTGATCATCTTAATGAACGTGGATTTAAAGAAACTCTACTAGGAACTAGGACAATAATGAAGATGAGCACTTAGCATTATCGGTTTCTGAGTTCTAGCTGATAAGACAGAAATACTTTTAAAATGTATGACTCATCCACATTAATGGGAGGTAACATTTCTTACAGCTTACTGGAATGCTAAGCATTCAGAGTCTGCAGCATGATTTTTCTCTCTAATGCAATGAGTTTTTAAAATTATAGTCATTGTTAAATGAGAGACCTAATACATGTTGTATTTCCTCAGGTTACTCTGTTCATAACCTTAAAAATTAGCTGCTGCCAAAGAAATATTTCAGCTTGATTTACAGTTCTATTGCAGCAGCTTTTATCTGCTTACCTCTGTTATCTGATGGCCATCATTGTGCCCCAAGTAAAAAACAATGCACTTCCAAAACGAAAGAGAAATTCCTCACAAGTTTTATCTTGAGAAGGGCTTATAACTTCTTAGATACTCATTATTCATATGGCTTCAGCATTTATGTGATAAAAGCATATAAAGGCATATGTATATATATATATATACACCCATGTATATGTATATACCTATGCATGCATATGTGCATGCACACACATATATAAAAGTGGATGACTATAAATAAATGCAATTTCATTTGATGGATATTGTTGTGGAAATTTGTTCAAAGTAACTGAGGTATTCGATTCATAGATATTTTATAAGTCTGATGAATATTAAGTTAACATTATATAGACTTCTTACCTAACTATAAGCAACAAAAGGCAATGTGTGCTGTGGTAATTTACTGATATACTGCAGGCACCTATGATAATGTCTGACACATGTTAGATGCTAAATTAAAATATTGATTGAATAAGTTGAATTACCCTTCCTGACAGTCTTTCTG
Source organism: Graphiurus murinus (assembly GCA_004027655.1). NCBI lineage: Eukaryota > Metazoa > Chordata > Mammalia > Rodentia > Gliridae > Graphiurus > Graphiurus murinus. The sequence goes on along the minus strand of PVLC010008387.1, from coordinate 18,396 downwards.
ATTAACATTGTTCCATATAGCAGTGGCTGTTTGATACATGCATGTACACACACACACACACACACACACACACACACACACACTTACACAGGCACACACACATACAATGATATAATGTACAAAGAATGACATAATGTATAAGTAATGGCATAACTACTTATACATATGAAGTTATATGTGATGATACATATAATGGGTTATATATAATGATATATGATACATATATTACAAATATATCATGTATTTTCTAGATTGCAGTTATGCATTTAGATGTCTTGAACTTATGAAGAAAACAGCAAGACAAGATTCCGGCATCCTTGGAATCTAGGTTCCATTTTTTAAAATTAGACTATGGCCATGAGCAGTTAAGATGTCATCTACTGTACAACAGCATCATGACAATAATGCAATGAACAATGTGCCCCTTAGGAACTTGTGCACAAGCACCTTTAATTTTGTAGATAAATCTTAGAAAATAAAATAACTTGATCAAAAGTTAAACAACTTAAGTTGCCACACATCCATTGTGACCACATGTTCTGTAAAATTTACCACAAACCTAGAATTACAGTATATTCTCCAAAGATCCATGTCAAATCCTAATTTAGTACTATAAATTTATTTAGGCAATCCAGATTCAGAAAATTTTTTTCACATTAATTATTTAATTTACATTATATGGATTATAAAGTTATCTTCTTTTCATGTATGTATTGGTTACTTTCATTCTCTCTGAAATATGTGTACAGACACATATATTTGTTTGTAATAATTTCAGTACTCGTAAAAATAAATGTTTACATTATATATATAAATAATTTTGTTACATATATTCTTAATGTTTTTAATCCATCATAAATTTTATACTACGTTGTCATGTGTGTTTATTGACTAACTCATAAACATGTCAATATTTTCTTAAATGCCTGTTTTTATTTTGTCATGTTTAGGAAAACTTTTTCCACAATTTATCATACTTTCATCAGGATGTTATTATTATTTTTCTTTTATTGTGATACTAAGAATTGAACCCAGGGCATTCTATCTCTGAGCTAAAACTCCTCCAGCCCTTTTTCAGTTTTTATTTTGAAACAGGTTCTCATTCCATTGCTGAAGGCCTTGCTAAAAGGCTGAGACTGAGCCGGGCGTGGTGGCGCACGCTTGTAATCCCAGCATTCGGGAGGCTGAGACCGGAGGATCCAGGTTCGCGGCCAGCCTCAGCTACCTAGTGAGGCACTCCGCAACTCAGTGAGACTCTGTTTCAAAATAAAGAATAAAAAGGGGCTGGGGGTGTAGCTCGGAGGTAGAATGCCCTTGAGTTCAATCCCCAGTACCGCAAAAAAAAAAAAAAAAAAAAAAAAAAAAAGGCTGAGACTGGCTTTTAACCTGTCTTCCTCCTCTTTTAGCCTCCCAAGTACTGGGATTACAGGCCTATGCCACCATGCCTGGCTAGGATCTTATTATTCTTGTCATTGTTTATGTTTGTAGATGACTGAATAGATTCTAGTTAGCCTAAACCATTTAATAGATGATAGTGAGTGATTCACACAATTAGTGTGCAGTTTAAAGAAACGGACCAAGAATAAGAGCAGCACCTTAGAAATAAGGACAAGACGAGCACTGAAATCACAACACAGGAGCACTCTGCGAAGGGAACATACCTGCCACCATGAGCCCTCCCTCCACCAAGGCCACAGATATTTGGTGCTAAGTTTATTTCCCTCCAGAATTAATCAATGCTTTTGTGTTTCTCTTTTTGCCTCTTGCTCAGGTTTCAAATTTTTCTGGAAGCTTTCTGTGAGTTTTCTAGCCTGCCATAACAATTTAGCACAGAGCCAATGACTAAAGCAAGAGAAATTTATTTTCTCACAATTCTGTACACTGAAAGTCCTAATCAGATGTCCACAGGGCTGCATTTCCCAAAGGAGAATCACCAGTTCCTATCTCTTTCCATTTCAGGAGTCTCCAGCTGTTTCTTGGAACTATACCTGGCTATTTAAGATTAATTGTAATTAAAAATTAAAAAAATCATTACAAACTCAGTTCCTTCATGAACAAGTTATATATAAAAAATAAAGCACATGTGGCTACTGGCTCCTGTATTGGACTGTAAGGGATAGACTATGTCTAATGTCATACAAAGCTCTCTTGGACATCACCACTCTAGAATATTCCCTAAGCAAAAAAAGTGGTGTCGACTGATAGATATCAAACAATAAGAGCCCTCCAAGGGTCTGTGACTTGTATAGGAAACTCAACATTTATTTCTAGTCATCACCAGAAGAGCTGGTCATTCCACATCTGGATAATATCTCACTGCATGCCACGCCTTCGCCAGTACCACACGTCTCCAACTTCACCGATATTCACCCAAACTCAATGAACTTTCCTCACCCATCCAGTCCACACAGACTTCTTTTAGAGGCGAAAGAGCCATTCCAGTGTGTGTGGATACCTGGAGGAAACTTAGACAAGCCAGGCAGAAAGGAAATTTTGCATAATCTCATTTATATGGAACTAAAATGTCAAGTTCACAGAAACAGAGTGTATCATGAGGATTCTCAGGGGTCAGAGGGAAGAAGAAATGCAGAGATTTGAGTCAAAAGGTACCTGCTTGCAATTATAAGGTAATTAGTTCTGGAAACTAAATGTACAACATGGTAACTGAAGCTAATAACATAGATGAATAATGTGTTATATACTTGAAATTTGCTAAAACCAAACCTTAAATGCTTTCATCACACACATATGCACGCACACACGCAAACACACACATTAGATTGGAGGTGTACTTATTAATAAGAAAAAGAAGTTACCTGAAGCGTGCTCTGATTCGATAGATCATAGATGGATGATAGATGATGTATATAGATTGTGTGCATGTGTGTGCATGTGTGTGCGTGCGTGTGTGTGTGTGTGTGTGTGTGTGTGTGTGTGTTACTGGGGATTGAATTCAGGGACATTCTATCTCCAAGCTACACCGCAGGTCTATTTTTATGTTTTATTATTTTTTATGTTTTGTTTTGAAACAGGATCTCAATAAGCTGTGGAAGGCCTCATGAGGTTGCTGAGGCTGGCTGCAAAGCTGTGATCCTCCTGTCTCAGCCTCGTAAGTACTGGGATTACAATCATGTGCCAGCACACCCATTCTGTTAATTATATTTAACATGCTATTACTAGTTAATAGAACGTTTTTTGCATCTTTTTAACAATTCCTATTTGACACATAATAAGTGCTCCTTTAGTCAAGGAAAACAAGATAAAACATCCTCGTGGGGAAAAAGTAACTCAGATGATGGATATGTTAAATTGCTTGAATGGCGAGAATTCACAAGGTACACATATCAGAATGTCATCTGTGCACCTTAAATACATATAATTATTACTTGCCAACTACATTTGAAGAAAGTGTACGGGGAGAGCTTCGTTCACATTCAACTTATTATGCATTGGGCTAATTTGGAAGTTTCTTAACATGTATGCTTCATTGTAAAACCACTTGGCCTTCTCGAAGGAGAAATAGGCTATTAAGATCTCAATTACAGTTCTAAGTGTACTCTGACTCACAGGCTGATGTGCATGTTCTGACTAACAGCTCATCTATTTTGTTTTTTTTTTTTTTTCCCAGCGTCAATGAGCATGGTTTCTACAGCTAAGGGGAGACGCTATGCTTCAGTACTTGCACCAAACGCTTTCTGAGGAATCTGTGCTTCAGAGCCTGTGACTAGTCATGCAAGTGCCGTTCATAAACCATCACCAGGAAAATAACGATGTGCATTCTATATCAGAAACTGAAACTTCCCCCAGACAAAAGATTTTAAATAGACAGAATAATTATGAATAGGTGTTCCTCATTTTATTAACTGGTTGCATTTACAATTTCTAAAGATATTAATATTACTATTCATCTTTTATTCTTCACCAAGTATACATTGCTTCACGCGTCACAGATGTGAATAACTGAATTTGTAATACTACTCCTATTTTCTGTCATTTTGTTTTCTTTTTGGGTTAAATTGTGTTTATAAGTGTTTATTAAGTTAATTTTGGTTGTTATGTTTTCTAAATTCATTATTTATTTATTTTTTTCGGTACTGGGGATTGAACTCAGGGGCATTCTACCTCTGAGCTACACCCCCAGCCCTATTTTTTTTTATTCTTTATTTTGAAACCAGGTCTCACTAAGTTGCAGAGTGCCTCACTAGGTAGCTGAGGCTGGCCGCGAACCTGGATCCTCCAGTCTCAGCCTCCCGAATGCTGGGATTACAAGCGTGCGCCATCACGCCTGGCCTTAAATTCATTCTTTATTATTCTCTAATTTTAGCTAAACTTTAATTGCTAGTCAAAATTGAACTTACTAGTCAGTTTTAAGAATACAAATTAGATTAATCACATTTGGTAATTTGAATTTATATTTCATCTCATACAAGAATTTACTTAGAGTTTTATTTACAGGCATGGTATTCTGATAATTCAGCCCTGATTCTAATGCTGTGAGTAAGAAGGCACAGCGTTTATTATGGGAAGGGTTTCCCTTCAATTGCTGTTGGTGATTCTTTTCTGTCCTATAATTCCTGTATTTCCTCAGAAAGCAGGGTCATCTGTGAAAAACTCCCTGTTTCTTCAGATCTAGTATTGAAAATGAGGTCTTATTTTTAAAATTGTATGCCTTACAGAGTTGACTGGAGGCAACCTGCAGAATTCAGTTGCTGTGAATTGGATAATGTGTGGGGACTTCTCCTGATTTGTGATTTTCTCAAAGTATCTAATAGTTTTCTCCAATTATTCCTTTTTGTGAATCTAGCACTCAATTTTAGAAACTTTTAGACCCTCCCCCCTCCTTCCCTCCCTTTGTTTCTCCTTCATCCATCCATCTCTTTCTTTCTTTCTCTTTTCCTTCTTCCTTCCTTCCTTTCTTCCTCCCTCCCACTCTACTTCTTTTTCTTTCTTTCTTTCCTTTTTTCTTTCTTTCTCTCATTCCTTCTTTCTTTTTTTGATATACTGATGATTGAACTCATGGCCACTTTACAACTGAGTGACACCCTCCTTCAGCTCTATTTTATTTTATTTTTTATATTAAAATAGAATCATCCTTAATTATTTTATACTGGCCTAGAATTTAAGATCCTCCTGTCTCAGTCTCCCATGTACTGGGATTACAGAATTACAGACATGCACAAAAATAACTAGCCCTTTCAAAGTATTTCTGCCTGCAAAAGTAAGGTTACTAGAGATAATCTCTTTTTCTTCTGGAATGGAATATTCCTCAACTCCATTGACTTATGGTGTCAATCTGAACTACTTTGCTTTCCATAGTCTACAGATTCATAACAGTCTTCACCTGTGATGAAACCTTTCATAAGTTTTCCTTATTTGTATGCATTCTTTTGTTGCTTTACATTTCTCCATAAGATATTTTTTTCTTTCCTCCAAAGAATAGAAATGCGTGATGTTCTGTTCCCACTATTAAATTAATCCTCCTTCCAAGACAGTTACTTCTATGGGACTCTTTTCCCTAATGAATTCCATAAATTAATACTTAAGTAAAAATATATTTGTTTCAACAGTGTTCTATTCTCACTTAACATCAATAAATGTATTTTAGGAAATAAATGTGTCATGGAAGATATGGTAGATTTTTGTGATGTGTAATTGAGTACATGTAACTGATTTTCTGGGAACTCAGCACATTATGAAGATTTGCTAAGAAGTAAAGAATCAGTTCAGATCTCCAACTCAGTATCAAGTCTCAGTAATGCATACTAATATAACAGTATATTTGAATGATTTAAACCTTTTATCTTACTATTGTTTAAGAGAATGCCTCTGAAATATTTTCAAAGAGAAAAATGAGAACATAAGCTATTAATGAAGAAATAATCCCAGATCTGAAATATACTTAGCCAGTTATTATAGCATGAGCTGTGTTTCATATTGCATCCTTGTCTCTTTATTTCACTCAAATTGTGTTTAATGCCTCAACATTTTAGACTGGAGAGGAAACACTAATGAGTGATCTGCAATGGGTAAGTGGTTAAAATACTTAATTTCTCTGATGAAAAGTAGAGACTTTAGCAACTCTTACGACTTTTAATATTTTCTTATTGACTAATACTTGCAAGCAGTGAATAAGTAGGCCAAAATAGTAAAAATGGAATTTCTACAAAAAAGAAGATATTTCTTAATAGTGTGGTATGCAGACAATTAATTTATGCTATAGTTATGTTATAGAATAAAGTTGAGTGAAATATATACAACCACATGTGTGTGTGTGTTTGTGTGTATGTGTGTGTGTGTACATTTTTGCAAGATGGAAAGAGTGAATCATGAAAATTAGAGGAGGCAAAACATGAAAAACAATGTAAATGACTTAGTATGACTGAATTATCAGTTTTGCTACAAATGTACTGGGTTTTTAAATATTAAATGATGATATATGTTTTCATGGTAAATTTTTAATGATAGTTTTTCCTTTGTATCAATGTCTAACATTCTAATTTTAGGTCTATTAAATACTTGAAGATGGAGAGGAATTTATATATTATTACTGAAAATAACGTACTGACCACAGAAATCCAGTCACTATATAATTTGGCTAGGAACAACAAATAAAAATATGAGACAAACATTTGGTCAGAGCATTTGTTTGATATTTATTGTACTGCCACATAAAATAATAAAGCCTGAAGCTGGGTGTGGTGGTACATGCTTGTAATCCCAGCATTTGGGAGTCTGAGATGGGAGGATCCGAATTCGCAGCCAGCTTCAGCTACTTAGTGAGGTCCTCTGCAACTTAATGAGACCCTGTTTCAAAATAAAGAATAAAAAATAGGGCTGGGGGTGTAGCTCAGAGGTAGAATGCCCCTGGGTTCCATCCTTCCTAGTACCACACACAAAAAATAATAATAATAAAGCCTGATTAACTTGAAGTGTTTATTGAATAAAAATTCCGAGAAACAAATGAAAATAGAGACACAGCTTATAAAATCTCTGGGAACTTTGAAGGCAGTATTAAGAGTAAAATTCATAGCAATGAGTGCTCACATAAAAGAACAGAAAATTGCCAAATATACAAACTTAATGACAAACCTCAAAGCCCTTGAAAAGAGGGGCAGTCTGATCCCAAAGTCAGTAAAAGATAGAAAATTATTAAAATTAGAGCAGAAATCAATGAAGTAGACCAACAACAAAATACAAAAATCAGCAAAACCAAAAGTTAGTTTCTAAAAAAATAAAAACAAACAGACAAACAAGATAGGTAAACCATTAACCAACCAACCAGAAGAAAGAGAAAATCAACACAAATTACTAAAAGAAGAAATGAAAAAAGATATTATCAGAGACAGCATGGGAATCCAGAGGATCATCAGAAACTATTGTCAAAAACTATATTTCAACAAAATTGAAAACTTAGAAGAAATTGACATATTTTTATACACACACAACCTTCCTAAATTGAATAAAGAGGATCCAGAAAATTTAAACTGACCAATAGCAATAAAATAGATTGAAATGGCCATAAAGAGACTACTATCAAAGAAAAGCCCAGGTCCAGATATCTTGAAGAGTCTTGAAAAAGTAAGTAATTCAAGTGGTTGAAGATAAAATGAAGTGACAACATTTCCAAATTTAATATTTCACACCTGAACATGATGGAATTTAGACAATATATATTTATCATCTGACTCATAACCAAGCTGACCTTACTCATAAACATCATTGAATTAGTATATGGAAAGTATCAATGAGAGCCTGATTTAGTTGTGCACACCTGAAAGTTCAGTTCCTTTGAGGCTCAGAAAGGAGGATCAAATGTTCTAGGCCAGTGTTAGCAACTTAGTTAGGCCCCCCAAAACTTAGCAAGACCCTGAGCAACTAACAGAGACACTGTTTTAAATTTAAAAATAATAAAAAAAAATAGAAGAGCTAGGGCTAGGGGTATAAATTGGAGGTAAAATACTCCTGGATTCAACTTCCATTACCAAAAAATAATTATCTATGAGAAGAAAAATTTGTGAATCCCATTACACTGATATATATTTTTTCACTGAAAGAAATAAGAAAGTAGTTGAAAATAAGTTCAATTTACCAAATTTACAATTTGAAGTAAACTTCACAAGGACAGACACAGATCAAATTTATTTTTCTTGAAGGATTATGGGGAATTTTTAAATTTTATTTATTTATTTATTTTTTAGAAAGATATTTTCTCCATTTTGACCTCAGTAGAAGTGTGTATCGCTCGAGGTGTCTCTTCTCTGTGTTCATATTTCCTAACAAGGACTAATAAGAGTACTACTCCTTAACCAGAAGCTTTGTCTGAAGTGCATGGAGACACACAGATAGTATCATCAATATCTCCCAGTAAAAAATAAAACATGATTAGAATATGTAGGAGTGGGTAAGTTCTACACAGAGAGTCCAACAATGCTAAACAACATAAAATGTTAAAAAATTAGTGCCAGCCGGGCGTGGTGGCGCACGCTTGTAATCCCAGCATTCGGGAGGCTGAGACCAGAGGATCCAGGTTCGCGGCCAGCCTCAGCTACCTAGTGAGGCACTCCGCAACTCAGTGAGACTCTGTTTTAAAATAAAGAATAAAAAGGGGCTGGGGGTGTAGCTCGGAGGTAGAATGCCCCTGAGTTCAATCCCCAGTACCGCAAAAAAAAAAAAAAAAAAAAAAATTAGTGCCATGCCATGATTGCTTATAATAAATATCGCAACTATGTCTTGTAAAGAGATATTTTGGAAATAATAGATCAGCAATTAACCAACAGAATGAAATATATTCAGAAATTGTGAAATATTCCCTTAGTATTTTAGTTAGTCATTTGCCTTAGCCATGTTTCATTGGAACTAAGTATGGAGAGAAAAGATAAATTTGCATATTTCAATAAACAATAGCATTCATATTATTCATTTAAATGGTAATAATTACAATTGTTTGGTGTAATCAGGAAACTATAAATTATCACCTATACCCAACTAAAATTACATAGTGTTGCCTATGTATTTTTTATCTGTTTGATGTAAATTCATGCTATGGAAAAATTGCAATGAAGTTTGTGTTCTGTGAGCCTGAAGCTCAAAGAAAAGAAAGGGGATTCTGTGAGATAACTGTTTAGTGTACACACACACATTCACACACACACACACACACACACACACACATGCACGCACACACACAGAGTAATCAAACAGAATGAAAGAAAAACCAATTTCTATTAGCAAAGAGAAGTAATCAGTTCGGGGGGGAAAGTTCAGCCCTTGAGTATTGCTGAGTGCACAGCTGATCCCAGGTCACCATCATCTTGCATATATGACCTCTGAAGAGGAAACTTGAATAATCAAAAGGTAAGGAGGGGAAATGGAGATGAGCGAGAGAGAGAGCTAGAGAGAGCCAGAGGGGAAGGGAGAAGGAGAAGGGAGAAGAGAGAAGAGAGAAGGGAGAAGAGAGAAGAGAGAAGAGAGAGAGATTGCTTGAGGGAAAGAATAGAATTGGAGAGATGAAGAGAGACAACATGGGAGAAAGAAATGGATGAAAATTTTCTGTATTGAAGAAGGACACGATTCTGCAGATCCAGAAGGCACAAGTTGTTGAAATTAAGATACATGAAATGTACAACCAGACATATCTTATTTTTATTACAAACACCAAAGGCAAAACCTTGAAAAGTCTAAGATCCACCAGAGGGAAAAGAGTTCACAATTAAAAAGTCAAGGCAATTAGAAAAAGTAGATTTCTCAATGGAAACATTAAAACAAGAAGACAGCAATATAATGTTTTCAAAGTGCCGAGACAAATTAAATGTCTTCTCTGAATTTCAAGCCAGTAAAAACTCTTTCAAGACAAAGGGGAAAATACATAGAAACAAAAGCTAAGGTTAACACTAAGAGGCTTGTGCTAAAACAATAAGGAATATAATGCAGGTAAATGATTATAAAAGAAAAATCTGAACCTCAAGTGAAAAAAAACACTCTAAAGTAATTAAGACCATTGTTTTAAAATGACTTGTGGCATAATTTGTCTTAAATATGAAAGATGGTCACCCAAAGACTAGCACTCATATATAATATCTAATCTGCTAAAGGATTGGTTATAACCTCTAAATTGCTAGTAGAAATAGTATTATTTTTTCTTTTGGGGTCAGTCTGGTAAAATTATTAAATGGTAGGAAAATTCAAGCATTTTATCTAGTCGAATTGGCAAACCCTAACATCACTGAAAATTGAATTTTTTTAAGGCATAAGAGGAATTATAAGATCCGAATAGAAATTCAAGTTACTATCCTTGCAGAACACAATTTAGTATGGTATTATTAAGCCAAGCTGTGCACGTGGTAACCTCTCAGTAAGTGTTAGCTATCATGACTACTCTCATCAGAGCACTTGCCTTCTCTTGGCCCATCCTGATAAACAGGGAGTGAAAGAATAAAACCAATGCTGACATGGATCAAAGGCTGTGTGATTACAGAAGATGGATGAATGAATAATTAAATCTCAAGGGAACAGCAAAACATTTACAAAGTAAGTTAATATAAGCCAAGACATCATGGAAAAGAATGAGTGAAACTTACTAAAATAGCTAGATTATGTTCTCTTAATGTAGTTCAGGAGGTTCCAACATAATATGCCCAATGGAAGCTCAAATAAAATATTGTATGGATGTTTGGTTATAGGAAGTAATAGATGTATTTTTGTATATACACACAGATATATATTGTTGTGTTTTACATCTTAATCACAAAAAGAATAAAAATGATATCACGTACAGCAAAACAAAAAATTCCTTAGATCTTGAGATGATTAATTTGAGCTTATTGATTGATGATAATGTAAATCATTTTAAGTTTAAAGTCTTGGTAAAATTATTATTTTATAAGCATAACTGAAACCAGAGGAAATGTTTATGTGTATCATAACACTATTTCTTGGTAATACTGAATTCTATAACATTTACATCCTTTTTTATCATATCAGTTAATACATTTTCTGTGCAATGGTGCAGTTCCACCCTCTACACCCATCAGCAAAATGAATCGTTTTTTCAAGGTCTCTGAACAAATATTAAATAAATCAATAGAAAACATACAGAATCAAAGTGAAGGAAATAAATCCATGTTAAATGTAGTCTGACTAATACTGCTATTCAACAATTTTATTTTGATGACTACATTTTCTTACATGGTTATACACAAAAAACTTTCCAGAGATATACTTAAGTTTTATTTCAATCAAGCTAAATTTATAGACTGAAATTGTCAAATAAAATATTTCTAAACTTTTATAGAGGTATGAGAAACAATATAGGATTCATATAATCTTTCCCATTCAATAGGTTATTCTCTTTGGATTCTTCATGATAATTACTTTACATTCATTACATACCTTGTGAGTTAGGATGTTGCCCACATTGATTATTCCTATTAAGATTTCTTTTCTGCATTTAGTTTCCTTGTAAGTGATACCATTATGATGTTAACTACTGATTTCAAAATACTTAAAAATAACTACTTGTTTCAAAATATTCACAGAAACACAGAGACCATAAAGAAAGATGAGGAAATGTCATTTTCTATAGGAAAACCTCTAGGTGATATTACCCCAAAGATATTGTCCTACAATATTTTTCTGGTATTTTTTCTTTCAAAAAATTAGAAGAATAATTGATCTTGAAATGCCAAGCATTGTCAGGCATGGTAGCACACCTGCAATCTCAGTATCTGGGAAGCTGAGACAGGAGGATTGTAGGTTCCAGGATACCCTCAGCAATTTAGTGAGACTCTCAGCAATCTGGAGAAACTCTGTTTTGAAACAAAAAATAAAAAGATAGAGTTGGGAGTTTAACTCAGAATTAAAATGCTCTGAAGTTTATTTCTGGGAATCACAAATGTGTGTGTGTGTGTGTGTGTGTGTGTGTGTGTGTGTGTGTGTGTGTGAGAGAGAGAGAGAGAGAGAGAGAGACAGAGAGAGACAGAGACAGAGAGAGAGACAGAGAGAGACAGAGAGAGACAGAGAAAGAAAAAGAAAGAAAGAAGGAAATAAATAAATAAAATAAAATAAAATCTAAGCATTCTTAAACATTAAAGCCTGGAACATAGCTCCCTATGTATCGATCTTTCTGTCTGAAGTAACCATTACAAACTTCCAGTGCCCTGTGCTTATTTTAAACACTTAAGATAAAATTTCTTGTAATAAATGCATTGAAATAGTCCAGCCACAGGGAAGAAAATATATTGAAAAAAGTAAACTCTTGGCTTACTGTCATGGGGATTGAACCTAGGCTCTTACATGCTAGGAAAGCAATCTACTACTGACCTACATCCCCACAGCTTTACAAAAGTTTTTTTTTTTTTTAATTTTGTACAGTTCGATAACTCATTTCTAATTATTATTCTAGATTTTTCTGCAACATTTGTATTTATTTATTTGCTCGTTGAACAAATATTTAGCAAATACTTTGTGCTATAAACTGTCCTGGGATGTAGTTTTTTAGTAGTGAGTCAAATCCTTCCAGTTTATACCCACCTACCTCTTACCTGTCATATCACATTTTATTTAAAAGTCCAAATACCAATTATAAGAGATTTAACTTTCACTGTCTAGATAAGGAAACATTTATAACCACAAACACATAAAGTTTTTCACATTCAAATAGATGTCTTACTTAAATTCTTTTACTGTTTCACTGATACCAGGCTTTTCTAAAGCATCCATTCTCCTTAATACAATTTTTACACTTATATGTATTCTGATCTATGAACCTGTCCAGTATACCTTATACTTTTTGTACATAATTCCCTCAATTCTAGTACCCTTCCAGAACTTTATTATTTTCTTGCTAGTGACATTTATGAGGCCTCAGATCACAATCTCTTTCAATTCTCCACTTTACCAACAATGAATTCTCTTTTTAGACAAATTAGTTTCTAAAATTAGGCTCATTCTGATCATTACGCTCATCCTTTACTTCCTTCTTAAACACTGCTTCACACAAAGGCCTTCTGTGAACTTTGCAGTCGATGAATTCCTCTCATTCTTATCTCAGATTATTATTACCTGTTTAATTAGCCACTTTCACTAATAGACTTTATGTTCCATTAGGAGAATAACAAGTCTTGATTTACTTTTTTGCTACATTTTGGATCATATATCCACATTCCAGGACTGTACCTAGCGCAAAATAGGATCTCTCGGCAACTATTTTTGTAAACAGCCAGTAAACAACAGAGATCACAGAGCAGGACCTCATGCATAGTTACTGGGAGATTACTGGGGTAACCCCCAGTGTTATGGAGGCATGCACTCCTTTCCCAATTTTGTTTATCTCCTGCAACATTCATTATTAGTTTTCAGTAAGATTTTTTCTTAATTCTGAACATGTTAGGTTAATATGATTTTTAGTCTCTATTTGTTTAGTGTTGAATTCATTTCAGAACACAAATAAGAATATGGGATGCAGATTCCAGACTTTCCACATATCAATAATCTCATTAGCACTTACAGGGTTTTAAGATTCGATTAATTGTCAATGTGGGTTATTTGGTTTTGATTGTCTGGGCCTGGCTATTTTTATACCTGGCTGAAATAGCATCCCCTCTCTGAATCATTTTTCTTCTTATGTCAGTGCAAAGCGACAGTGGGGAAAATATGTAACATTTCTTATTGTACTTGTCAGCACATGCTCTGCTTGTTGCCCTTCAATTTGCCAAAAGAAATCACATGAGAATCCATGACAGAGTTAGCAGAACATAAATCATAGCATAATATAATTCCTCTTGTAAAATTAGAATTTTCAAGAGGGATCATCATGGGCTATACATTTGACAAAATTCTTAAAGTGTTTGAGTATGAAATCAACAATGCAGACAAGACAGAATATAATTTCCCTGAAAATTGGAGAGACCATGATATTCATAATACCAGGAAAAGGAATAAACATGGGAAGGGGCAGAATCCTCTAATTTAACCAGCAGACAAGTAAAAGTGCACACAAATACATGTGGAAAGTTAGATTTGGCAGCTCAAAAATGAATTAGATCTCCCCTGGTTGCCTACTTTTTAAGTGATACATAAGGGAAGGTCAACAGCTGAAAATATATAATATATATATATATATATACATATATATACATATATATACATATATATATGTGTGTATATATATATATACATATATATATAATATGGAAGATTTAGAAGGAAAGAAAATATGGACTCCTCTGTGAGAGGAAAATAAAAATTTTCAGAAAAATAGAGTCATGTTGCTTGGTATTAACTTGCAATCCATGAGTGTATACACAAAGATAATGTATCACAGTTCCATGAATGAGAAGATATTAAGTTATACTTGGACATCCTGGAAGTTATATGACTAAAAATATGAACATAATCAACATGGAAGGTACTTGTAAATTTCATGAATATTTTCTGGCAAATCTGTGGTATTTTCTGCAAGACACTTGCCAGGAGACCTTAGAAACAAAATAGCCTAGAAAGATTTTATGTATTTGTTGCTCAGAATCATAAAGTGTGTGAATTTTATATAAAATCTATAAATGATTGGTATATTATTTCCATATTATCTTCAGAGGAGAGGAATGAAAACTGCCTCAGGAATATCTTAAGTTTGAAATTCTATCCGAGAATATTACTGAACCTGGATAATATCATCATGTTTATGCATGAGATAGAGGTCTAAGGGCTTTTCCACCGTAACTCGATTAGAAAGTGCGGCACAATAAAAGAGAAATGATAGTCCTCCAATTTTTAACACGGAGCAGTGAAGAACAGAGAGATTAAATGTACAAAGTCACAAATCTAGGAGTCAAATATTAGCAACTTGATTCCAGAGGCTGCTCTTTAATATTTGTTTTCATATAGATTGTGGCAAAACACATTAAAAATTATATCTTTATTTTCAGGATGAATCAATTTTAGTAAAATAAAGAAGCAGCAGGTCACTCCGCTTGAACAACAGCTTGGGCAATTTAAGAATACTGACTTGTTTATTTTTTTTTCTCAGTAATATTTTGTGCACACCTCAATCTTAGACTTATTGGCCCTTAAATAAGTTTATGGCTAAACTTATTAAAAATTGTGTTTGTTCATTTACTTAAAAACATCAGACTTTATTTTAATAGATATTTGGTTCTTGAAACATTAAAAAAATAAAATGCAAATTTCTAGTTACATTCTTTCAGTTTTATATAGCGCTGAAATGAAATGAATGCACAATTTCATTGTATACATTGTCCTATCTCTTTGTTCCATGGTTCAGGAATGACGGTCAAATATAAACTAGCTTGATATTCCACATGTGGAAAACATATTATCCATAAATACTATCTAATATTTACCTAATACTAAATATCCAGGAGGAGATCCCTGTCATTCTTCAGAGAACTGGCAAAGCCAATAAAAATTTTCAAAAATACAAACTAAATTAAGCTTCAGTTTGAAACATCATCTTACCATTATATTTTCCTCAAACAGCAATTGTAAAAAAATGTTTAGTAAAAAAGTCTTTTCAAAAAGAATGTCATGAGTACAATGCTTTTGTTGTGTTTATGAAATTAGTGATTACAATTTGAATGGTTTCAGTGGTATTAAAAATCAGGTGATGCTTGTTAATAAAGCACCCTGAATTTTCTGCACTGGAAATTGACATCTACACCCTTCCTGCGTGAAGAGGGTGGAAATAAAGCTAATGATAATTTTATGAAAGGTGTGATGGAATGGCTCAGCCAAAGTGTAGGCTCACTAATTCTAACAGGGTTCATGTCTTTTCATTCTAATTGGTTGGAAAGGTCTACAGAACTCGAGTGGGAATCTATTTCTGGATGCTCGTTATAAGCAAATGCAGTCAAACATCATCATATCCTAAAAATCTAGACTGAAAATGACACCCACAGAAGGACCATAGGCATGCTCTGTAAAGTGTGTGAAGATAATCATTATAACCTGAGAAGAATATGGGACATATCTAAATTTATATATATTTTAAGTGCAATTCACTTGTACCTAGGACAACAGATTTTATTTTATGTATTATACTAGGCAAACCAAACAAATTTTCAGCTGAGAAGCAGAATAGGCAGAAATGGATGAGAGGGACAGATCTGCATAATTTCTTAAATTGAATAAGTTCAAAAAATTATGGAGAGGAGTGGATAATGTTTGGGTACAATGTTTAGGCCTTCCGAAAAGTGTCTTGTCATGCAATGTTATCTACAGACTCCCCCCCACCGCAAAAAATGCACTCTTGTGAATTGAACAGCAAACAGTGATTTATTTATTTGACCTCTACATAAAACAGTGTTTCTGAAGGTTAACAAGCATTGAGAGCTTATTTTCCTTCACATACAAATGATAGTATCATGTAGACATATTAATGTCTCAAGGTTTAGCGAGCTGCTCCTCAGAATATGAGCTTTTAATTTTAATGCAGCATTCTGCTGCCTTTTCAAAGTCTTAATGCACCCAATTTGAGATGTTAAGGAAGATAGATCAAATAATTTCACAGTAGCTCCAGGAAAAGAAAATCAAAATCATTGGCTGTAATTCTTCTGTATGCACTAGTACTTAAGTATAAATGAAGGCATTGACTATCAGTCATAGGTAATATAGATTGAATAATATTTTAAGATTATTTATTTAAAGCTAACATTAAAATATAAATGAACTCATCCCCTAATTTCATAGCTATATTGTAGACTGTTAACTAATGTCATATTAATATTGAATTAATAATTATATTATATAGCAAAGCTATTAGGTTTTCAAATTATGGTCTTAGAATTTTAAAAAGTGTTCCTGTAAGCCCATACATGTAGTTCAATTTGCATTTGTCAGGAAAACATAAAAACTAAACTAATATTCACACTGAATTTTTTTACAACAGGTAATTGAGTCATTAAATAACAGGTTCTATTACATACTTAAGTTACGTAAAATATGCCATTATGTTAACTTTGTCAGACTTGTGATAATGTATTCTTGCCAATGATGAATTTCCCAACCTGTTGACTGCAATTCGATTCATCAGTAGATCTTGGTCCTTAGATTTACAGTTGGCAGGAAGAGGTAAACTGCAGCATGTCAGTGTTCTTTCAGTAGAAATAAACAGACACAAAAAACACTGAGTGGTGGTGTACCCCCGTGATCCCAGTATTTGGGATGCAGAAACAGTAAGATAAAAGCCAGCCTCAGCAACTTAGTGAGGCTCTCAGCAACTTAGCAAACCCCTCCTTCAAAACAACAACAAAAATTAAAAAATAAATAAACAAGTAAAATACGGCTGGTGGTGTGTAACTCAGAGGTAGAATGCCCCTAGGTTCAGTCCGCAACACCAGACACACACACACACACACACACACACACACACACACACACAGTTCAACATCTCAAGCCTATACCGCACACCTGCTAATAAAAGTTTAAAAAGGATTCTTTTTGATGGTATATTCAATTTATAACCCCAAGTGAGTTCCAGAGTGTTGTAGAACTTTCTAAAGGAGGTTCTCAAGCATTGTCCTTACTTGTGAAGAAGAAGCAGGAGCTCCATTTTTACTTCACTGTGAGCAGCTCCGGTATGTATCTTTTTTTTTTCCTACAGATATATTTTGATGAAAATTTTCCACTCTTCTTTGTACATTTCTGATTTAGCAGATTTACAATAAATTACTTTTAAATGTTATCACATAAAGAAAATATGTAATTGATTTTTCTCTAATCTATTTTATGAAGCCACTGCCAGTTATGATATCAGGATTTGACAGCTATGTGCAGGTTTCTGTGTTTCGTTTCCATGTCTGGGTGATAGGCTGCTCTGTCGAACAAGCCAGCTGCAGCTGCCTGTCGGGGGCCTAGTTCCGTGGGCTAGACCTCGCCTCTAGATGGCGCCTGGCAGAGTGCCAGAAGCAGCTGCAGGTGAATAATATCCTAGGGCTGTGCCATGCCAGAGCGCATGCACCAGCACGCCCGACTCGTGGCCGGGCCAGGTGAGAGCTGTATGAGACACCTCGTGGCTTAGACCCGGTGCAGCTATAAAAGCCTCCACCTCTCGCATAGAAAGAGCACGGCTGAAAGAGCTGCTGGGGAAAGGCTGGTTGGGAAGTTGCTGGGCTGAGAAGTTGCTGGGAGAAGCTCTGGGAGGAATTGGTTGAGAAGAAGAAGCGGTTGGGAAGAGGTTGGCTGGGTTGCTGGGGAAGTCCTGGGAAGAAAGATTGTGGGTTGCTAGTGGAAGACGGGTTGCTAGAGAGAGGGGTTATTGAAAGTTTGTAGGAAAAGCACTATTTGGAAAGACGACCTCTGCACTGTGTTTGTTATCGTTTGTGCAATGCCTTGATCCCAGAAAGAGAGAGATATAATAAAAGAGGTTCGAACCAGTAGCAT